>JALIGW010000026.1:7747478-7834978 GCA_023053685.1 Diadophis punctatus similis
GGGTCCTCATTTTACCGACCTCAGAAGGATGGAAGGCTGAGTCAACCTTGAGCCGGTGAGATTTGAACAGCTGAACTAGCAGTCAGCTGAAGTAGGTTGCAGTGCTGCACTTTAACCACTGCGCCACCTCGGCTCCCTTAACACTCCTGCTTGAGTGGGGGGTTGGACTAGATGACCTACAAGGTCCCTTCCAACTCTAATAATCTGTAATCCTGCATTTAAATCTCCCAGAAGTCCCAGCTAGCATTGTCCCGACATCTTCTGTTGTTGAAGGATTCTTCTTGAGAAGGTTTATTGAGATGCTTCAGCAAGAACTGGATTCTGGGCAAGAGAGTTGTTTACCTCCAGGGCGCCAATGCGGTGGCTTTGGCATCCTGGTTTAGATCATCCGATGGCCCAACGCCAGGAGGGTCGTGTCTAAGCATGTTGGAGTGTCAACCCTGGTCTTTATTTAGGTCTCTTTAAGTGTGATGTAATTCAGGTTTGGCTGGCACTTCCTTCCTTAAGACGATGACGAGAAGAAAGTAGAAGAGTTCGTTGTGAGTAGGAACACCACTGCCTTCCCAGCTGATGTGTCCTGGCTCTAATTCATCTGCCTGTCCACAAAGTGGAACAAGGAGAAAGAAACCAGCCCTCCCTTCAGAATAACAGAGTTGGAAGGGACCTGGGAGGTCTTCTAGTCCAACCCCTGCTCAAGCAGTAGACCCTGTAATCATTCCAGACCAGGGGTCAGCAACCTTAAACACGCAAAAGAGCCACAGAGGTCCTAACCGGAAGCCCCCCGTTCAATTCTGAAGCCAAGATGTGAGATACTCTTTTTTTAATTTTTGTACTTTTTAATTATTGTATTTCTTATACTGTGGAATGGATTCTGATATGTTGTGAGCCGCCCAGAGTCCCCCGGGAGTTGGGCGGCATAGAAATCCATTTAAATAAATAAAATAAATAAATAAACCGGAAGTCCGGTTTCCACCACCACCATAGAGTCGTCTCCTAGCGCAGCGTCCTTTTTCCTCTCCCTGTCTTAACCGAAAGCCAACTGACGACAGGGAGCCGCAGCAGAGGGATGAAAGAGCCACATGCGGCTCCAGAGCCGCAGGTTGGTCACCCCTGTTCCAGACAAATATCCAATCTCTTTTTAAAAGGCTCCAGTGATGGAGCACCCACAGTTTCTGGAGGCAAGCTGTTCCACTGATTAATTGTCCTCACTGGCAGGAAATTTCTCCTTAGTTCTAGGTTGCTTTTCTCCTTGATTAGCTTCCATCCGTCGCTTCTTGTCCTGCCCTCAGGCGCTTTGGAGAATCGGACAAGTTTCTCAGTTTCCCCAAACAGGTTCTTGCACTGTTTCCAGGAATCTCTCTTCTCTTCAGGGTGACTCAGGACTTGTCCTCAGTGAGAGCAACTGGATTAAAATACGGAGACCCAAGCAATATGTTTACTTCAAATAATTTACGAGAGAGAAAGATGTGGGTGGCTAGCCTGGAACAAGCCATCCTTGGCAGTCGCGTTCTTTGAAAGATGGGCAGTCTAAAAAAAGAGAATGGGGGGCGGAGAACAGCCCCTTCCATGCTCCACAACATTTGAGGAGCATCTAGTCATACAAGTGAGTCACAGCTCAAGTTGACACAAATGGAGGAACAGACGTTCTGAAGGCTGTGGAGGTTTTTGAAGCCAAAAGCTCCAGAATGTGACATGGAGAAAGAACCAATTGGTATACAGGTAGTCCTCAACTTACGACCCTAATTGAGCCTGGGATTGCGGTCCTAAGTCGTACAGGTTGTTAAGTGAGTCGCCACATTACCAAGCCTGATTTTACAGCCTTTTTTTGGGGGGGGGCAGCAGTTGTTAAACGAGAATTGTTCTTTAAGCGGACATCATTGGTTTGCTTTTGCTGAAAACCAGCATAAAAATATCACAAATTGTGTCAAATTATTATTATTATTATTATTATTATATTTATATTTATATTTATATTTATATTAACTTTGAATGTCATTAAATGAGCCAGTCGTTAAGCGAGGACTATCTGTAGAGTAGTAGCTCTTTACTGATGTGGGTTTTAGTAAGGCTTAGGTTAGTGATGGGGAACCTTTTTTGGTTCGCGTGCCCAAAGGTGGGGGAGTGCAAGGGGGTCACGCACACGCGTGCCCACACCCATAATTCCATGCGGGGGAGTCCCTGCGCATGCTCACGTGACACCCGCTCCCGGCACGCGATGACACGCTCGTTTTTCGCTCTCCCCAGGCTGCAGAACCTTTCTAGGAGCCTGGGGAGGGCGAAAACGGCCTCCCTCCCCCAGAGGTCCTCCGGAGGCCGGAAATGGCCCATTTGCCAACTTCCGGTTGGACCGGAAGTCCCGGGTTTTTTTGGGGGGGGGTTGGGGTTTTTTTTGCTCTCCCCAGGCTTCAGAGACTTTCTAGGAGACTGGGGAGGGTGAAAACGGCCTTCCCAACCCCCTCACCCCCGGAGGCCCACCAGAGGCCAGAAATGGCCCATTTCCCAACTTCCGGAAGTTGGCAAATGGGCCATTTCCGGCCTCCAGAGGGGTGGGGAAGGCCGTTTTCGCCCTCCCCAAGCTCCTAGAAAGGCTCTGGAGCTTGGGGGGAGCAAAAAACAGGCCTTCCCCACCCCCTCCGGAGGCTGGAAACAGCCTGTTTCCCGACTCCCAGTGGGCCCAGAAGGCCTGAAAATCAGCTGTGCGGCGCGCGCATGCGCGCCAGACCTGAGCTCACATGCCAACGATACGGCTCCGCATGCCACTTGTGGCACGCGTGCCATAGGTTCGCCATCACTGGCTTAGGACATCAGGATATAGAATTTCACCCGGGTTTGCAATTGTTTGAAAGCATCCAAAGGGAACATTCCAGAAAAATTAGATGAGGTCTTGACTTTTGTGTGTGTTTGTTGTGTGACAACGCTGACTGAAGACGCCTGCTACTTATCTGCTAGGCTGTTTAATCAACTCTTCTTAACTAAATCTTGTGCTCTCGGGCTTTTTAAAGTACTTCTGATCTCGTGTTAAGGGAAGAAATTGAAATCGGTCCATCAGTCACCTATTAACAGTGCAATTATAAAAGAGCCGGCTTTTAATGTGATGAGGAACCGTATCCTTTTTAGTACCTTTAGCAACCCAAAGTCAAAACAACTTCTATCTTAAAGACCAGTTGTGGAGATGTCTCTTGTCTAGTCTTTGATGTCTGGGATGGGACCGCTCAAAACATGGGATAGCTTCAAAAGATACCTCCGCTCCTTCGTAAATTGCTAGTTAGCTCGCCAAGTCAGGAAAACATCACTAAGAATTCACGGTCTCGCTAGATAATACTGGGTTGGGATTTTAAAGCATGAGAATCTAAGTATCTCCCAAAAAAACAAAATTTTTGTAGCCAATCCTGGTGTTCCCACCTTCTGTCCTCACTGAATTTCGTTCTCGGATACTCAACGTTGCACAGAAGAAGACAGTAGTTTCTATTTCTCATGCCTTCTTTAGTCTGCATCCATTTTTATCCTTTCTCTGCATGGTTCCCAAAAGAATCACCAGTGTCATTCTAATGCGATCTCCGCAGAAGACCAAATGGGAATGAGGCCTTCAAAAACCTGGTCCTCATCTCCGTTTCTACCTTCTCCACTCTGACAGCAATGCTTGCTTGGATTTTATGAGCGACCACCTTAAATCGCCCTGTTCTCCTCCGCGAAAGACAAAATCGGACGGCAACACGGACAACTGAGGTGGCCACCCATGAAAGCCAACCCTTGCTAGTAGAGTGGAGAAGGTACAGCTGAGGAACACGCTTTGGAAGGCCCTATTTGGCTTAACTCTGTTGGCTGAGGACCACTTAACCAGGAACCAAACGTGTTTCTTTTCTCCATAAACCTAGACATAGTTCAAGTTCCCTTATCTGATCGGGAGGCTAGATTTATTTGTGGCGCTGCTGTGAACGTAGCCACCAAACTCCCCCCAAATTCCAAAAGTTTGTAGTTCACTTCTGCTGAGGTTCCTCTACCCTGGATTGCAGCCTGAGCTTGCTTAATGACCTTTGAGATAGTTCTGTCTGGCAGTCAGCCATGGCTCCCGCCCAAAAAATGACCCACGTCCTCTTCTGTACACATAGCAATCAGGGCTTAGGTTGAACTTTCCCCGTCATGTTCTCTGGTCAGAAGTTTTTGGTTTTTTTTAGATTTTTTAGATTTATTATTAGAGTTGAAAGGGACCTTGTAGGTCATCTAGTCCAACCCCCTGCTCAAGCAGGAGTTCCTACACCATTTGAGACAGATGGCAGTCCAGTCTCTCCTTGAAGGTCGCAAGTATTGGGGCTCTCACAACCTCCGCTGGGAAGCTGTTCCACTGGTTGATCGCTCTCACCGTCAGAAAGTTTCTCCTCACTTCCAGGTTGAATCTCTCCTTGGTCAGCTTCCATCCATTATTCCTTGTCTGGCTTTCTGGTGCCATAGAGAACAGCCTGACCCCCTCCTCTCTGTGGCATCCCCTCAAGTATTGAAACACTGCTATCATGTCACCCCTGGTCCTTCTCTTCGCCAGACTGGCCAAGCTCAGTTCCTGCAACCGCTCTTTGTATGTTTTATTTTCCAGACCCTTTATCATCCTGGTTGCTCTCTTCTGCCCTTTCTCTAGGGTTTCAATGTCTTTTTTTATAGTGTGGTGACCAAAACTGGATGCAGTACTCTAGGTGTGGTCTGACCAAGGCTTTATAGAGTGGTACTAGTACCTCTCTGGTCCTTGATTGTATCCCTCTATTTATGCAGCTCAGGACTGTGTTGGCCTTTTTGGCTGCTGCTGCACACTGCTGGCTCATATTTAGTTGGCTGTCTAGCAGGACTCCGAGATCCCTTTCGCAATCGCTGCTATTGAGTGTGGTTTCACCCAGTTTGTATGTGTATTTTTGATTCTTCTTGCCTAGGTGCAGAATTTTACTTTTCTCTGTGTTAAATTTCATTTTATTGGTTTGGGCCCAGTGTTCGAGTCTGTCGAGGTCCCTCTGAAGTTATTCAGACTCATGTTCTCCTAACACCGCTATGGGTCTCACCTCAACCCTTTAGTCCTCTCTGCCTATTTTTTTCCCCCTCCTTTGGCTGCGTTACTCCAACTGGCGTTAAGTTCTTTTCCAGTAATAACGGCGAAGTTGGAGCCATAAACTCTCATATATGGCAGGGACTTGGACTTCATCAGCAGACCGTCTTCCTGCCAAGACGGCCTTAAAGCCCTGAGAAGACCATTTCCCACTGTGTTTTATCTGTGTGACCTGCCAAAGAATCACCCATGCCTTAAAATTCAGAGCTGCTTCATAATAGAGTCCAAGAACGACATTTACGCCATTTCAAACATCGCTGTTCCCTTACCTACGTCTCGTACGTGATGAGTCTTATCTAACTAATAATGTTATTTTCTCAGCAGCAGAGAAATCAATATTGTGTTTAGCGTGCGAAATAAAATTGGGCTTATAAACTGGTTTGCCCGTGGCAGTGTCGGCATTTATCACAGTTTGCCGTATTTTTTTGGAATATAAGACGCACCTTTTTCTCCCCTAAAAGAGGCTGAAAATTTGGATGCGTCTTATACTCCGAAGGTAGCTTTTTCGAAGCTTTTTTTCCAGCCCTAACGAGGTGCTAACGATCCTGGAAAAATGTCCCTTTTTATTTTCACTGCCGTTGTAACTTTGAACGGCCACTAAGCGAATTGCAATTGTTTTTTGCAAATTGATTGTTGCAAATCAAGGATTTCCTGCATAAATCTCTAGGTCAGTTGCAAGAACCCAAAGAGACCAGGGGTCCCCAAACTTGGCAACTTTAAGACGTGTGGACTTCAACTCCCAGAATTCTCCAGCCAGGTTTAGCTGGCTGGAGAATTCTGGGAGTTGAAGTCCACACGTCTTAAAGTTGCCAAGTTTGGAGACCTCTGTTTTAGACCAGCTTAGGAACTGGGATGTCAGAAGCATATTGGGAAGCGGAGGGGGGTGGCAGAAGCCACTCAGACCCCTGGGGTTAGTTTCAGGAAAAGATGAGTCCAGTTTTGTGGGTAGAAGAAGGAAGTTGGTCATCTTCAGTGCCCTTCAGAGAAAACAAACAGAGATACATCAAAAAGCCCCCCTGTTACGCCCAATTGAAGTTTGCATCATTTCATCCCCTTGTTAGCGATGACTTGTCTTGCTGAATTACTGCCCTGTTTTTGTGTGGAGAAACAACCCTCGGAGAACAAAACAGCTGGACATTCATCAGCCTTGGGTGACGTGCGCAAAGTCACGAAGGAATGACTTTTGGCCATGACTTGTTGCTGTTGTGAGGACAGTTGACGCAAAGACAAGCTACTTTTGATCCCAAGACTTATTCCTAGTTTGGGGGATGAGCAATTCCTTGACTCGTAAGGGGTCTGTGACCACTGTTCCCTCTAAGCTAGGAGCCGAGGTGGCGCAGTGGTTAAATGCAGCTACTGCAGGCTACTCCAGCTGACTGCTAGTTCAGCTGTTCAAATCTCACCGGCTCAAGGTTGACTCAGCCTTCCATCCTTCTGAGGTGGGTAAAATGAGGACCCAGATTGTTGGTGGGCAGAGGCTGAACTCTGTAAACCGCTTAGAGAGGGCTGGAAAGCACTATGAAGCGGTATATAAGTCTAAGTGCTATTGCTATTGCTAAGCTGCGCAGCCGCGCACGTAACAAGAGAACACCGCGTGGAAGTTTCTAACTTCCGCGCGGCATTTTCTAATGGCAGAGGCTGTGCACCTGCATGGCCACACACATGAAAAGAGAACGCCACGCAGCAGTTTCTAACTGCCGCGCGCCGTTTTCTGATGTTACAGGGAACATTGTCTGTGATCACTACTATAGGATACCATAGGAGACATGATAGCAGTCTTCCAGTATTTGAGGGGCTGCCACAGAGAGGAAGGGGTCAAGCTATTTTCCAAGGCACCTGAAGGCCAGACGAGGAATAATCGATGGAAACTGATCAAGGAGAGATTCAACCTAGAAATAAGGAGAAATTTTCTGACAGTGAGAACAATCAATAAATGGAACAGAAGTTGCCTTCAGAAGTTGTGGGAGCTTCATGACTTGAAGCTTCCAAGAAGAGACTGGACTGCCATCTGTCAGAAATGGTATAGGGTCTCCTGCTTGGGCGGGGGGGGGGTTGGACTAGATGACCTACAAAGGTCCCTTCCAACTCTAATCTATAAAGGATATTGAGACTCTAGAAAGAGTGCAGAGAAGAGCAACCAGGATGATTAGGAGACTGGAGGCTAAAACATACCATGAACGGTTGCAGGAACCGGGCATGGCTAGTCTAGTGAAGAGAAGGTCCAAGGGAGACATGATAGCAGTCTTCCAATATTTGGGGGGCTGCCACAGAGACGAGGGGGTCAAGCTGTTTTGCAAAGCACCTGAAGGCCAGACCAGGAATAATGGATGGAAACCGATCAAGGAGAGATTCAACCTTAGAAACGAGGAATTTTCTGACAGGGAGAACAATCAACCCATGGAACAGAAGTTGCCTTCAGAAGTTGTGGGAGCTTCATCACTGGAAGCTTTCAAGAAGAGACTGGACTGCCATCTGTCAGAAATGGTGTAGGGCAGTGATGGCGAACCTTTTTTCCCTCGGGTGCCGAAAGTGCAAGCGCGCGTGCTATTGCGCATGTACGAGTGCCCACACCCATAATTCAATGCCTGGGGAGGGCGAAAACGGCCTCCCCTACTCCCCCGGAGGGCCTCTGGAGGCCAGAAATGGCCCTTTTTCCAACTTCTGGGGGGCCTGGTAGGCCCATTTTTCATCCTCCCCAGGCTCCAGAGGCTTCCCTGGAGCCTGGGGAGGGCAAAAACACCCTTCCCAGTCCCCCCGGAGGCCCTCCGGAAGCTGAAAACGCCCTCCCAGAACCTCCCTGCAAGCCAAAAATCAGCTGGCCGGCGCGCACATGCGCGCTGGAGCTGAGCTAGGCAATGGCTCGTGTGCCGGCAGATATGGCTCTGCGTGCCACCTGTGGCACCCGTGCCATAGGTTTGCCATCACTGGTGTAGGGTCTCCTGCTTGGGCGTGGGGGTTGGATTAGAAGATATAATATAATATATATATTAACAGGCTTCCCTTGCTTTGCAGATACTAAACCAGGATTCTACAGGTAGTCCTCGACTTAAAACAGTTCGCTTAGTGACCGTTACAACGGCACCGAAAAGTGACTTATTATTTTTCACAGTTATGACCTTTCCAGCATCCCCATGATCTTGTGATCAAAATTGAGAAGCTTGGCAACCGGTTCATATTTATGACCGTTGCTGTGTCCCCGGGGTCACATGATCCCCTTTACAGATTACAGATTAACAGAGTTGGAAGGGACCTTGCAGGTCATCTAGTCCGACCTTCTGACAAGCAGAGCCAATGGGGAGAGCCAGGTTCACCGAACAGCCGGGTTACTATCGTTATCAACTGCAGTGATTTCACTTAACAGCTGTGGCAGGAAAGGTCATAAAATGAGGCCAAGCTCACTTAACAAATGTCTCGCTTGAGAACATAAATTTTGGGGCTCAATTGTGGTCCCAACTCGAGGACTACCTGTCCCTTCAAACCAATTTATTCATTTATTTTCCTTCAACTGGGCACCCTAAGAATGGTGGTAGACAGGAGGTGATTAGATTAACAAGAGTTGGAAGGGACCTTGTAGGTCATCTAGTCCAACCCCCGCCCAAGCAGGAAACCCTACACCAGTTCATCTGTTCCCGCCATCTGATGCTTTTATTTCATCTGCAGTGGTTTAAAACGCCTTCTGATCTCTAGCATCTAGTATAGGATTTCCTTAGAAGACCTAGACAGCACAATATTGTCAATGTTGGGGTGTCCACCATGAGCTCTTAAAAGCATTTTTCCCTACACAGACACACCACGCCTTTGCAGAACTTACAGCCAGGGGTGGAATAAAACAATGGATTTCAAAATGTTTTTTGGCATGAGGAGGGCTGGCCATTAAAAAGGGATGTTCTAAAATCTCTCTCTCTCTTTCTCTCTCTCTCTCTCTCTCTCTCTCTCTCTCTCTCTCTCTCTCTCTCTCTCTCTCTCTCTCTCTCTCTCTCTCTCTCTCTCTCTCTCTCTCTCTCTCTCTCTCTCTCTCTCTCTGACACGATTCTTCTGGAATTAACAGTTGGCTAAGAGAGTGACCTCTATGAGACTTAAACAAAACAAAACAAAAAATACGGAAAACATCTGGTTGGTCTTCTTTTCAGCCATTTTTGTTGTGTAGCTTGGAGAGAAACAACATTCCAGAATGGTGATGTCAAAATTGTAGAGTTGGCAGTCAAGATGAACATCCCTAAACACCCATAAGCCATCAAAACTGCTGGGTTCTGAACAAGGCGGAGGATCCAACGTCAGGAAAAATGCTTCAGGGTGGGGACAAGTGTGTCTCTTGTGTGTTTGTGAGAACCTCCTTAAAGAGAAACCTCTTTAATAGAGTTAGATGTCAGTAACATAGTTTGGAGAAACCACGCGTGTGAGTTAGAGAGATGCCCACAGGTTGTATGAAGATGTTTGAAGTAGGCATGGACTATCTGTCACCACATGTCTAACTCAATTATCCATCTTTCCAGGATCATGTAGAACAGGGATCCTCAAACTTGGCAACTTTAAGACTTGTGGACTTCAACTCCCAGAATTCTGGGAGTTGAAGTCCACAAGTCTTAAAGTTGCCAAGTTTGAAGACCTCTGATGTAGAAAACATTAGGTTCTTTATGAAGGTCTACAACCTTCATCCATCCACCCCTAAACTTCTTGGACCCAAGCACAGCCCCATCCTCCCCTGGGCTATCCTTGGGGGGTGGGGTGGGAATTTCTTCTCCGCGACGGTGAAGAAACCTGTCTCGTCGTCAGCATACACGTCATGCCACCTTGACCAACTGGTTGGGAAACTGGGAGTCGATCAACTGGAAAGGTTCTCCTCGTTAGAGGAAAGGTCCACCTGGGCTTTTCAGCTCTTCTGGATTTCAAGGAAGGAGTCGGTCTTTCTCAACCTTTTGAGGAGGTGACCCCGATTTTGAAACAGGAAGCGAGGTCTTTGTAGCCTTCAGGGACAACATTTGCATGGTTCCAGAACTAGGGGCCACCTCCGTTTGAGAACTTTATTTAAGGTACAGGTTGAGTTTCAGCTTTGCTGCAGGAGAGGACCAATCGACCCGAGGGTCACCAGATGCATCTTGTCCCTCATCCCCAACTTTCCATGCGAGAGAAAGGATCCTAGGATGTGCATCTGGCCACTGCGTGATGGAGCAAGCGAGAAACCAGACAAATTGCTGATCTTATAATAATAATAATAACAACAAAGTTGGAAGGGACCTTGGAGGTCTTCTAGTCCAACCCCCTGCCTAGGCAGGAAACCCTACACTACTTCAGACAAATGGTTATCCAACATCTTCTTAAAAACTTCCAGTGTTGGAGCATTCACAACTTCTGGAGGCAAGCTGTTCCACTGATTAATTGTCCTAACTGTCAGGAAATTTCTCCTTAGTTCTAAGTTGCTTCTCTCCTTGATTAGTTTCCACCCATTACTTCTTGTTCTACCTTCAGGTGCTAGAACAAGAACAATCTTCTCGTGGTGTTGCTCACCTCTACTTGTGGGTTATCTTTTCCGTTCCTCCCTCCCCTCCATTTCCTTCCTTTGCATCCGGATTCTTCGGAAAGGGTCAAATCTGTCTTCTTTTTTCCACCGATGGCTGTGGGTCAAGCATTGCCTGATAGGTTTTGGGCATTGCCTTGCTTTTTATTTTGATGGTGCACCGCTTCCAGCGTTGCGTTGCAAAGTCGAATCAAATAGGACAACGCTAACCAAGAGCCGTTGTTGATCTCGACTTAGGGTGTCTCAAAGGCCTGAACCTCATGGGCTCATTGACGGGTTAAATCCTGGTTTGCTAGCAGCAAGGACCTCATCTTGTTCAGCTTTGCATTGTCACAAACCAGAAATAGTGATTTAGAGCTGTGGGGGAAACCGACTGTTGTTGTCAGTGCAACTTGAGCTTTTTCTTTCTGTCTGTCTTTCCTTCCTTCCTTTCTCTCTGTCTGTCTTTCCTTCCTTCCTTCCCACCTTTCTTTTCTTTCTTTCCTTCCTTCCTTCCTTCCTTTCTGTCTGTCTGTCTTTCCTTCCTTCCTTCCTTCCCACCTTTCTTTTCTTTCCTTCCTTCCTTCCTTTCTGTCTGTCTGTCTTTCCTTGCTTCCTTGCTTCCTTCCCACCTTTCTTTTCTTTCTTTCCTTCCTTCCTTCCCACCGTTCTTTTCTTTCTTTCCTTCCTTCCCACCTTTCTTTTCTTTCTTTCTTTCCTTCCTTCCCGCCCTCTTTCTTTCCTTCCTTTTCTTTCTTTCTCTCTCTCCCTCTTTCTTTCTGTCTCCTTTGTTTCTTTTCCTTCCTTCCTTCCTTCCTTCCTTCCCACTTTTCTTTCCTTCCTTCCCACCTTTCTTTTCTTTCTTTCCTTCCTTCCCACCCTCTTTCTTTCCTTCCTTTTCTTTCTTTCTCTCCCTCTTTCTTTCTGTCTCCTTTGTTTCTTTTCCTTCCTTCCTTCCTGCCTACTTTTCTTTCCTTCTTTCCCACTTTTCTTTTCTTTTCTTTCTTTCCTTCCTTCCCACCCTCTTTCTTTCCTTCCTTTTCTTTCTTTCTTTCTCTCCCTCTTTCTTTCTGTCTCCTTTGTTTCTTTTCCTTCCTTCCTTCTCTCCCACCCCCCCCCTCTCTCTCTCTCCTCCCCCCCCTCTCTTTCTTCTCATCTGGTCCAACCCCACTTAAAGCTTTTGCAAGTCTCCTCCTCTTCAAGCTGACCTTTTTCCCCCCCCTTAGCCAGCTGCATCTTTTCCTTGATGTGGGCAGTTGCGTTTTTTTTCCCCCACTTTGCTTTTTTTCAGCAAAACACTCAAGGAAACAACTTAACCGCTTAAAGGGGGGGGGGAAATGGGCGTTATTTTGAAAGACGTGCTCTCGTCTGAGAGCAGCGGATTGACAAGAATTACTCTACAGATACAGGTCGAATTCCAACAGTTCATTTCGCGACCGTTCGAAGCTACAAGACAACTTATGACCGTTTTTCATACTTAACAACCGCTGCAGCATCCCCGTCGTCACGCGATCAGAATTCAGACGCCTGGCAGCTGACTCGTGTTTATCACAGTTGTTGTGTCCCAGAGTCACGTGTTCCCCCTTTTGCAACCTTAGAATAGAATAGAGTTTGGAAGGGACCTTGGAGGTCTTCTAGTCCAGCCCCCTGCTCAAGCCGGAGAACCTCTACCTTTCTTTTTCTTTTTTTAATGTACACAAAAACCTGACATGACATACAAACATATAATCTTAGGAATCCCTATCTTACTTATACCTAAAGAGCAGTACAAAATTTCGTATACATATATTGAAAATATTTACATTTCTAATTCATTTCAGTATCCATTTCTTCCATATATTGGTGTAAGTTATCTTATTTACTAAATAATAATGTAATAGTATAATGTTGAATTAAATATTATTCAATATTTAATGTCATTTAATTATTATTATATCACGACCTAAAATATTCTAATTTCTAATTAACTTTCTATCCTATTTCATCTAACTCCCATATAAATTCCTTTAATACATGTTCAATCCTCTATTTCTAATTATATTTATTTAGGAATCTATCTTCTCCATTGAGACCCATATACATATATATCTAACCTGTCTTTGCCGTACATTTAATAACTCTGAGCCGAGGTGGCGCAGCGGTTAGAGTGCAGTACTGCAGGCCACTTTAGCTGACTGTGATCCACAGGTCAACTCTTCAAATCTCACCGGCTCAAGGTTGACTCAGCCTTCCATCCTTCCGAGGTCGGTAAAATGAGGACCCAGATTGTTGGGGGCAATATAAATAATATACATTGCTTACTGGTGTAAACCGCTTAGAGAGTGCTTGCACTGTGAGGCGGTATATAAATCTCACTAAATAAATAAATAAACTCCTCATCACTATTGTCTATATAAACCTGTACCTTTCAACGGGGAAGCCAAATTCACTTCACAGCTGCGTTGCTAACTGGATACCTGCGGCGATTCCCCAGACAACTGCAGCAGGAAAGGCCGTAAAACGGGGGCAAAACTCACTTAACAACGCCCTTGCTTTAGCAGCAGAAAATTTCGGGCTCAGTTGGGGGAGGTGTCGCACGTCGAGGGCTTCCTTCCAAGGGGAAATCCTTGCCGTTCTTCCCCGGCTTCAAAAGTTTCTGTCACGCAGTAATTTTTATATTGCCTGTTACATGTATATGCAGGGATCTGCATCCCTATCTAATATAATGGTTTATTCCTGAGCACGTGATTGACATGTTCTAGTACGCATGTGTGCATTCCATTCAGTCCTTCTGTTCCTAGCTTCTATGGAAGCAAGACGTGCTTTTATATCAGAGATGTAATTAATGAGGATTTATTTGTTTTGTACCGAAATAAATATTTTTACTTAGAACTTTAAACTGCGGTTTCATTTCTAATGTCAGGGTTCCAGGAAAAGATCTATTTTTGCCTCTAATGAGAGTTATTCTCATCTTGACAGTTTCGGATGAAGCTGGAGCCAAGTTGCATCTCTTGTTTTTGTGTCCCCCCCCTCCCCAGGGAAGAAGTCCAAGAGAACTGTGTCCGCTGGAAGAAGAAATTCACCTTCCTCTGCAAGATGAGTGCCAATCCCAGCACGGGACTCCTGGATCCCTGCATTTGCCGAGTCTCGGTCCGCAAAGTGAGTCTTTTTTTTATTTTTGGGCTGGGGGAGAGGGACGGAACCTCAGGGACAGCCCACAGCTGTTGTAAAAACTCCCCCGTGAGATGCTTTTGAGTCATAACCACAGATCCAAGAGAAGGCTCTCTTTTTGGGAGGGAGGGTCTCTGTCAGACTCCAGACTCTGCCATTCAAAAGGAGAAGGGGGGTCTTGGTTCTGCTTGATCAAACAGTTATAACAGATATCCGGACCCTAGACACCTGGGAACCTTCTCATCTTAAGATAGGGTTTATGAGGGGGGGCAATGCAAGTCAGTTGAACGGAAGGGGCTGGGAACGTATAGCCATCTGTATTCCCAGGAAAGGAGTTTCACACTTTGTGGATTGATTTACTCTTGCATCCTGCCTAGTGGGGAGGGGCATTAAGGTTAAATATGCTTGCCTTGCCTGAAGGCATTTAGACCTTGCTTTGAATGAATGGATTGTCGTACAACTGCTAATTAAAGGAATCCTTTTGAAAACACTGACTCAGAAGTTCGTACTTTGAATGTGGTTGGGAAGGCAATCCTTACAGTCTCCTTCTGACCCATCTGGCTTAGACTCCTCTCTCCACATCCTTCAGAGAGCAGGGGTCTCCAACCTTGGCCACTTTAAGACTTGTGGACTTCAACTCCCAGAGTTCCTCAGCCAGCAAAACTCAAAGAATTCTGGGAGTTGAAGTCCGCAAGTCTTAAAGTGGCTAAGGTTGGAGAACCCTGCAAAGTTCACGGAGCCATTTTCCAACCATCATCTTACTACAATTGGTCCTTACGACCGTTCAAAGTTACTACGGACCTCTTTGTAATGCATTTCGGACGTTCGGGAACCAGCCCAGGTTTGTGGCTGTTTGCGTCGGCGGCGTCATCATCCCCTGGCCACATTTTATGCGCCATTTTGCCCCAAACTGTCATTTATTAAGGTTTTCGGCAAAATTGGCCATGGCAAACTCGTTGTTTTGCTTAATGACCGGGGGCTTTCACTTAACAACTGCCGTGAGAAAAGCCGTAAGATTAGGTCAGTCGTGTGAGTGACTCCTTTTACGACTTAACAACCGTGATGGGCAGGGACCATTATGGTCAATAGGTGAGGACTGCCTGTACTTAAAAGATCTTTCCAGCCACCGTTCTGTTTGCAAACTCCTCTCAGGCAAAGCCTAGGAAAAGCAGGTCTAAATAAATTTCAGGTCCTCACCTGAAAACCCCCAACCACATACCGTATTTTTGGAGTATAAGACGCACCTTCATTTTTGGGGAGAAAAATAGGCGGAAAAATCTACCTACCATGTATTCATCTGGTTAGCGTCCTTAGTCTGGTCAGCTTCAGCACATTATTTTATCCCCTGATTAGGGCTGAAAAAAACCTTATTCGGAGCGAGTAGCAATGAAAAAAAGCCTGCAAAGACTTAGGGTTGGAAAAAACCTTATTCGGAGCAAGTAGCAATGAAAAAGCCTGCAAGCTGGAAGATCGTTAGCACCTCGTTAGGGCTGGGGAAAAAAAGCTTCGAAAAAGCTACATTCAGAGTATAAGACACACCCAAATTTTTAGCCTCTTAGATGGGAAAAAGGTGTGTCTTATACTCCGAAAAATACGGTACTTGCTCTCCCCTTTGGCTAGCAGGGGAGAGTCAGCAAACTTTCATTCTCTTCCTGGAAAGATTGACCCTTAAAAATTTCCATCTAAGCACCAAAAAATAGCATCCAGCATCAAATTGCTTGGGTTGGGACCCTCATTTGTAAAATAACTTTTGTTTCTCTCGATTCCTTCTTCGTAAACTGACTTTCTCTTTCTTTCTTTCTTTCTTCCCCCCTTCCCCTTGTGGCAGGAACTGAAGGGCGGGAAAGCCTATTCCAAGGTAAGAGGGCACACCAAGCCATCCAGAGCCAAGCTGTGTTAGATGATGATTGTGTCTGGGTTTGTGAATACGCCTTCCCTCAGCCATCTCTGAAACTTGGGGTAGATGTGGGTTCCGCTTCCTAAATCCAAGAGAGTTTAGAGGATGCTGGTTGTAAGACTTCAGAGCTTGCAAAGTTAAGCAAGCCAGTTTTCCACAATGTCTCCCAAGCTCCCTTTGTTGACCATCCAAAAAGGCAGCAGCCAAAAAGGCCAACGCAGTCCTGAGCTGCATAAATAGAGGGATACAATCAAGGACCAGAGAGGTACTAGTACCACTCTATAAAGCCTTGGTCAGACCACACCTAGAGTTCTGCATCCAGTTTTGGTCACCACACTACAAAAAAGACATTGAAACTCTAGAGAAAGTGCAGAGGAGAGCAACCAGGATGATAAAGGGTCTGGAAAATAAAACATGCAAAGAGCGGTTGCAGGAACTGAGCTTGGCCAGTCTGGCGAAGAGAAGGACCAGGGGTGACATGATAGCAGTGTTTCAATACTTGAGGGGATGCCACAGAGAGGAGGGGGTCAAGCTGTTCTCTATGGCACCAGAAAGCCAAACAAGGAATAACGGATGGAAGCTGACCAAGGAGAGATTCAACCTGGAAGTGAGGAGAAACTTTCTGACGGTGAGAGCGATCAACCAGTGGAACAGCTTGCCAGTGGAGGTTGTGAGAGCCCCAACACTTGCGACCTTCAAGGAGAGACTGGACTGCCATCTGTCTCAAATGGTGTAGGAACTCCTGCTTGAGCAGGGGGTTAGACTAGATGACCTACAAGGTCCCTTCCAACTCTAATAATAAATCTAAAATCCTTGCCCAAAACCAGAAGTTGGGAGTGATACCTGTACATTGTACCCTAAGTTTTGAAGTACTCTTGGGGTCTAGAGTTTAAAACAACTCGAGAGATCAAAAAAAACTTATCTAAAACCCGGGGAAAAAATAGCGAAGGCTTCTGAACATCCAAAGTGAGATGCTTCCTTCCGGCCCAAGACTGATCCTGCCACTACCAAAAAAGTTATTCAAACGTGTTATAAGGAGTGAACCTCTTTTTTTTTTAACCACAATTTAGACACCTTGATGTGAGAAAACTGCAGGCCAGGACACTGGAGACAAAGATGCTAATGGGTTTCAGGCAGGGGTGAAATCCTCCCGGTTCGCTCTTACCTGTTGGTCGCCGCACAGCCGAAGAAGCTGGTCGCGTTCGCGGCGCAGGGCTTCTCCCGCCCGCTTCCCCCGCCCGCCTGGACGCCAGCATTTGCGTTCTTTTGCCCTCTGCGCAAGCAGAATGCTTTGCACATGCGCAGAGGGCAAAAGAACGCAAATGCCGGCCTCCAGGCGGGTGGGGGAAGCCCCGCGCCGCGAACACCACCAGTTTCTTCGGCTGTGCGGCAACCAACAGGTAAGACCGAACCGGGAGGATTTCACCCCTGGTTTCAGGGCCAGCCCTGGTTTGATTAAATCCGTTACTTCTGGACTGCAGCAATAACAGAGGACTCTTAACAAGTCTAAAACAGGAATCTGGCCTGAAACAGAACCAAAACTGAGTCTTTGCGGGTCACTTAATCCTGGCCTGGCTCTTTTTCCCGAGGCTATTTATAGTCTTCCCTTAAAAATAAGACAAAGTGTAGAATATGAGATTTAAATTCCGGCGTAATTCATTGCTCAGGATAAACATACTCAAAAGACAGGTGTGGTTTTTTTTCTCAGCTTGGCCGAGAAGAACAGAGGTTTGTCATTATAAGGACAACCTGTCCTCTGTACGATGAAGCGTTCAAATTGTTCTAACGTTACACACCAGTAATTTTGCCAGTTGTAAAATACTGAAAATATATCTGTCTGTGTGTGTGTGTGTAGAGAGAGACAAAGAAAAAGACAGAGGAAAAAAAAGAGACAGAGAGAGGGGGGACATAGAAAGAGAGAGAGAGAGAGAAAGAAAGAAAGACAAAGAAAAAGTGATACGGAGAAAGAGACAGAGAGAAACAGAAAGAGAAAGAGAGACGGACATAGAAAGAGAGAAAGAGAAAAAGAGACAGAGAAAAAGAAAGACGGGGGGACATAGAAAGAGACAGAAAGAGAAAAAGAAAGAGAGAAAGCGACAGAAAGAGAAAGACAGTGAAAAAGAGAGACGGGGAATATAGAAAGAGAGAAAGAAAGACAGAAAAAAAGGAGACAAAGACAGAGAAAAAGAGACGGGGGACATAGAGAGAAAGAAAGAAAGAGACAGAAAGACAGAGAAAGAGAAAAAGAAAGACAAAAAGAAAGAAAGAGAGACAGAAAAGGAAAGAGACGGGAGGACATAGAAAGAGAGAAAGAAAGAGGCAGAAAGAGAGAAAGAAAGACAGAAAGAGACAGAAAGAGAAAGACAGTGAAAAAGAGACGGGGAATATAGAAAGAGAGAAAAAGAGATGGGGCGACATAGAAAGAAAGAAAGACAGAGAAAGAGATGGGGACATAGAGAGAAAGAAAGAAAGACAGAGAAAGAAAGAGAGAGAGAGAGAGAGAGAGAAATCAAACATCAGACAAATTTCTCTGTCTGCTGTTAACTAGCTGTTGTCCATCCACTTAGAAGATCTCTGTACAGTGAGTCCTTGGCTTATGACCACAATTGGGCTCAACATTCCTATTGCTAAACGAGACATTTGTGAAGTGAGGTTTGCCCTATTTAATAAACTTTCTTGCCCGGTTGTTAAGTAAACCATGGCCATTTTAAAGTTAGTAACAGGATGGATAAGTCAATCTGGCTTCTCCATTGGCTTTGATCATCAGAAGGTCGCAAAAGAGGATCACATGACCCCAGGACTCTGCAACTGTCATAAATATGAGTCAGTTGCCAAGCATCTGAATTTTGGTCACGATGCTACAAGGGCCATAAGTGTGAAAAGCGCTCGTAAGTCACTACCCATATTTTACCTATCAGCCTTGAGGATTCAGGAGTCACGGCTTGTGTTGTCTTATTTGTCCACTCCTAATAACAGCAACCTTTTCTGGAGATTTTGCAAATATCTTCCCCTGTAGCTCTTCCCCATGGCTCTTTTTATTTGCACAGAGTTAGCAACTCCTGCGTTATTTATTTATTTATTTATTTATTTATTTATTTATTTATTTTTTATTTATTTATTTATTTATTTGTGAGATTTATATACCGCCTCACAGTGCAAGCACTCTCTAAGCGGTTTACACCAGTAAGCAATGTATATTTATATATTGCCCCCCAACAATCTGGGTCCTCATTTTACCTACCTCGGAAGGATGGAAGGCTGAGTCAACCTTGAACCTTGAGCCGGTGAGATTTGAACCGCTGACCTGCGGATCACAGTCAGCTAAAGTGGCCTGCAGTACTGTCTCTAACCGCTGCGCCACCTCGTTGCGTTCGTGTCTAAACCACCCTCCCTTTTTTGGAAGCCAAGCCAAGCCGAATCGAGGCAGTTGACCCATAGATGGAGGGAAAAGAGAAGGAGCAGGCTGACCCGGGTCAGAACAAACTCAGAACTTTTTTTTTTTTAGCTGTAAAACATCACATATAATTTGGCACGTCGGCTAAGAGAAACAGGAAGTGGGTTTCGTGCAAGACTCGGCGTGCGATTCTGCCACGCGGTTGCCGAATCGCTCACAGGCTTCGGAGAACGGTCTAAAGATGTGATTAAAATCTCGGGGGGTTTGGAGCTGTGGAAAGAGGGGAAACTACAGGAAATGTCAGCCCCGGCCTGTTTTTGTGCGTCTCCAGCAACGCAACATCTGTGTCTAGACTAAAAGCTAAATTTGATGGTATCTCTTTGGCCTTGAAAGTGAAATAAAATCAAGAGCATTTCTTTCCCCCCCACCACCATTTCTTTTCCAGTTGTGCCTTTACTCTGTTTGTCTCTCCTTCAAGAGGATAAATTGATGAGGGAAGGAGACCCAGGGGTGGGTTCTCTGTCCAGTTGCTAGGTGGGTGTGGCCATGGGGGCGTGGCCTACTCTGCCTCCTGCACCACGGCAGCCGAGGGGGGCATTTTCACTCTCTGGAGGCTTTCCCCGAGCCTCCAGGAGGACAAAAACGGCCGCCCCCGGGCTCCGGAGGCTGGAAACGGTCCCGTTTCCCGACTTCTGGTACTTCCGGTAGGCCCGTTTTTCGCCCTCCCAGAGCCTCCGCGCAGTTACCTCGCATCCAAAATGGGCCGCGTGGAGACTCCGGGGAGGGGAGGGGTCAGCCAGTCCTTGCAACTACCGGTTCGGCGAACCAGATGAAAATTAACATCCGGTTCACCCGAACCAGTCCGAACCGGCTGAATCCCACCCTTGAAGAAGAGACCCCGGAGAAGCTCTTGACGGTCTTAGACTGTCAAATTGTCTTCCTGGAGCACAACATCTGAGCTCTACTTCATCTGCAGAAAAAAATCTTCCTTCTCGCTCACCGGGTCCATCCGTCCCACCACCTTTGAAAAGACACAAGTGGACAACCGTTGATTTTGTGCCAAACCCACGTTTCCTCCTGGATCAAGGGCTCAAGCCCTGGAGCTCCACCACCAGAAGAAACATCTGTGTCTAGACTCAAAGATAAATTTGATTGTATCTCTTTGGCCTTGAAAATGAAGTTAAGATAAAAAAGCATTCCCCCTCCTCAATTCCTTTTCCAGTTGTGCCTTTAATCAGTTTTTTTTAATATTTTTTATTTTTTCTCCACAATTTCCATATATATATTAATGCATATACCTCTTAAAACATTCAATAATATAAATAATTATACATTTTTATCCAATCAATCATAATTCAATATCCTATTTTTGCACCTATTTTATGCTGTTATTTATCAGTCTGTTTTTATTTTTTTTCTTTACACTCCCCTCTCTCTATCTCCATCTCCTCCATCTACTTTCTTACTCCTTCTCTCCCCCTTCCTACTTCCCTCCACTCCTTCTTTTCTCCCCTCCCTATCTACTTCCTCTTTCTCCCTCTAAACCTTCCCCTGAGTGAGTCTAATCCTAATACATCTTATATTTAGCAGACTGATAACATATTCCCATACATCTTTAAGTTATTGGTGTCCCTTCTAAACTCAAATTAAATCAGAATGATTAAAAGAAATGAAAATAGAGAATAAATGGGAATAACCCAAATGGCAAAAATTAGTTTTTGAGGAGGCAGCATTAGATTAACAGTATATACCTATAATAATAATAACAACAACAACAACAACAACAACAACAAACAGTTGGAAGGGACCTTGGAGGTCTTCTAGTCCAACCCCCTGCCTAGGCAGGAAACCCTACACTACTTCAGACAAATGGTTATCCAACATCTTAAAAACTTCCAGTGTTGGAGCATTCACAGCTTCTGGAGGCAAGCTGTTCCACTGATTAATTGTTCTAACTGTCAGGAAATTTCTCCTTAGTTCTAAGTTGCTTCTCTCCTTGATTAGTTTCCACCCATTGCTTCTTGTCTTGCCTTCAGGTGCTTTGGAGAATAGTTCGACTCCCTCTTCTTTGTGGAAACCCCTGAGATATTGGAAGGCTGCTATCATGTCTCCCCTAGTCCTTCTTTTCATTAAACTAGACATACCCAGTTCCTGCAACCGTTCTTCATAAAGAGTTATAAGTATAGATATGATATAAAAAAGAATGAGTTTAGCCTTTAATCAGTTTGTCTCACCTTCAACAGGACAATTTGACGAGGGAAGGAGACCCTGGAGAACATCTTAGACTTATCAATTGTCCTCCTGTATCCTAGGCCTGTTGATACATGGAGATCCCACGCTTTGAACTTTAATTGTAGCACAGCCTGAAGTCAACAATTGACTTAAATCTTCCTACAGGTAGTGCTCGACTTAAAAAACCACAATCGAGCCCCAAATTTCTGCTCTTAAGTGAGACATTTGTTAAAAGTGAACTTTTGCTCCATCCTGCGACCTTCCTTGCCCCGGTTCTTAAGTGAATCACCGCAGTTGTCAAGTTAGCGGCACGGTTGTTAAGCGAATCTGCCTTCAACGTAAGGACTTTGCTTGTCAGAAGGTTGCAAAATCGCTGCAGCCGTCATAAGTATGAACCGGTTGCCAAGCGTCCCAATTTTGATCACCTGAGCTGAGGGATGCTACAATGGTCATTAAGTGTGAAAAACGGTCTTAAGTCATTTTTTTCAGTGCTGTTGTAACTGAATGGTCACTAAACGAACTGTTGTAAGTCAAGGACCAGCTGTGTGTGATTTTTTTTTTTTAAACGTGCCTGGAGATGCTTCCCTTTCAAACCTTGTCCCCCCCCCTAAGGAAACCAAACCAGCTTTCGTCTCCCACTCTCACTTCTTTCTCTCTCCCCTGGGCTGGTGGCATGGATTCTGGGATGAGCTTAGGACAAAGAGTGCCTTATTTTATCTGTGTACACATCCATGGGAGTGAACCTTTTCCACATCACTGACCTGGCATGTCCTGTGTCCTTGGTTATGCAACCTCTCCGGGGAGAGTTAACACTTTCCTCGCCAGACTGATGATAACCCTGGTTCTTTCCCAGGGCGATCGGGGTTTTCTGAAAAACAAGGTCAAGGTTAGGATGGTGAAATGAATAGAATAGAGAGTAGAGGATAGAGTAAATGGAATGGAGGAGAGAAGAGAGGGAAGGGAATGGAAGAGAAACAGAATGAAATAATGGAATGGAATAGAAATAGAATAGAATAGAGAATGAAATAATGAATGGAATGGAATAGAATAGAATGAAATAATGAATGGAATGGAATAGAAGAATAGAATAGAATAGAGAATGAAATAATGGGATGGGATGGGATGGAATTAGAAAAGGAATAGAATAGAGAATGAAATAATAGAATAGAATAGAACAGAGAATGAAATAATGAATGGAATAGAACAGAATAGAATAGAATAGAATAGAGAATGAATAGAATAGAATAGAATAGAATAGAATAGAATAGAATAGAATAGAATAGAATAGAATAGAGAATGAAATAATGAATGGAATGGGATGGAATGGAATTAGAAAAGGAATAGAACAGAGAATGAAATAATGAATGGGATAGAATAGAATAGAATAGAATAGAATAGAATAGAATAGAGAATGAAATAATGGATGGGATGGCATGGAATAGAATTAGAATAGGAATAGAATAGAGAATGAAATAATAGAATAGAACAGATAATGAAATAATGGATGGGATGGAATAGAATTAGAATAGAAATATAATAGAGAATGAAATAATGAATATGATGGACTGGAATGGAAGATGGAATGGAATAGAATAGAGAATGAAATGAATAGAATAGAATAGAACAGAGAATGAAATAATGGGATGGGATGGAATAGAATTAGAATAGAAATAGAATAGAATAGAATAGAATAGAATATAGAAATAATGAATACGATGGGATGGGATAGAATGGAATAGAAGATAGAATGGAATAGAAGAGTTGGGAGGGACCTTGGAGGTCTTCCAGTCCAACCTCCTGCTCAGGCAGGAAACCCTACTAGACCATTGCAGATCAAGGGCTGTCCAGTCTGTCCAAACGGCTCTCCCTGGATCGCACAAGGGATTGTAAACTTCGATTCACCTGCAGCTTTCCATCATCCTGACCCTCCCTCTGTTGGCTTCACAGCTGGGGTTCACCGACCTGAACTTGGCCGAATTTGCAGGCTCGGGCCTGACCGTCCGATGTTGCCTGTTGGAAGGATACGACACCAAGAACACCAGGCAGGACAACTCCATCCTGAAGGTAAGTCTGCAGGATCTCCGGATGGGGCTGATGGACGCGGGTGGGTTGCTGAGGGATGTGCTGGAGATGCCTTCATAAAAAAACTAGTAGCCCCATAAGTAGACTTACGACCACAATTTTGTGTTTTTAAGTGAGGCATTAGTGAAGTGGGCTTTGCCCCATTTTACGACATTCCTTGCCACCGTTGTTAAGTGAATCGCTGCGGTTGATCAGTGAGCCAACTTCCCCGTTGGCTCGTCAAAAGGAGATCGCGTGTCCTTGGGACACAGAAATGGTCATAAGTGTGAGTTACCTAGCGTCTGAATGTTGACCACGTGACCATGGGATGCTGCAACCCTCATAATTGTGAAAAATGTGTCATAGGTCACTTTTTTCAGTGCCATAACTTCCAACGGTCACAAAGCGAACTGTCGTAAGTCGGGGACTGCATGCAAATAAAAGCAAATAATAAATAAAATGACAGCTGGGATGAGACAGGTAGTGTACCTAGTAACGAAACCCAGGACGCCTCTGCCTTGCTCATTCTAGACAAGGGAGCGTGTTTTCTTTTATTTATTTACTTACCGTATTTTTCAGAGTATAAGACGCACCTTTGTTTTGGGGGAGGAAAATAGGGGGGGAAATCTACCTACCAGGTATTCATCTGGCTAGCGCAGGGGTAGGCAAAGTTGGCTCTTCTATGACTCATGGACTTCAACTCCCAGAATTCCTAAGCTAGCATGATCGGCTCAGAAATTCTGGGAGTTGAAGTCCATGAGTCATAGAAGAGCCAACTTTGCCTACCCCTGGGCTAGCGTCCTTAGTCTGGTCAGCTTCAGCACATTATTTTATCCCCTGGTTAGGGCTGAAAAAAATATTCTTAAGAGGGAGTAGCAATGAAAACAAGCCTGCAAAGACTTAGGGCTGGGAAAAAAACTTCTTCGGAGGGAGTAGCAATGAAAAAATCCTGCAAGCCTGGAAGATTGTTAGCACCTCGTTAGGGCTGGAGAAAAAAGCTTCGAAAAAGCTATATTCAGAGTATAAGACGCACCCAAATTTTCAGCCTCTTTTATGGGGGGGAAAGGTGTATCTTATACTCCGAAAAATACGGTATTTCGTATTTCTTAACCAGCCAGCACCCTCTGAGAGGGGCCTATCTCTCCTTCTACACCTCATTGTTACTAAAACGTTGAAACTGGGACATAAAAACTAATAACCCAAGCGATTGTAAAATAAGGAAGGAAAAAAGGAAAGGAAATTGAAGACAAAGCAAAAAAATAAAAAGGGAAAGGTTGAGGAAAAATAGAAAAGAAAGGTAATTGGTCACAGGTTCCGTTCAGTCCATAACCTCTGTTTGTGGGTGTTGTTTGTGGGTGCAATTTTATCATACTCTTCCTTGTGTGGATTTCCACTCCAAAGATAGTTTAGCAGATATAACAGCTTGGGGATGTAAAAAATACCACGGCTTGAGTTAGGGAAGTTGCTCAGCTGGCCAGAGATCAGAATAATAGAATAACAGTGTTGGAAGGGACCTTGGAGATCTTCTAGTCCAACCCCCTGCTTAGGCAGGAAACTCTACACCACTTCAGGCAAATGGTTATCCAACCTCTTCTTTAAAACTTCCAGTGTTGGAGCATTTACAACTTCTGGTGGCAAGCTGTTCCACTAGTTAATTGTTGTCATTTTAGGAATTTTCTCCTTAGTTCTAGGTTGCTTCTCTCCTTGATTAGTTTCCATCCGTTGCTTCTTGTTCTACCCTCAGATGCTTTGGAAAATAGGTTGACGCCCTCTCTCCAGGTCCTTATCAAGAGCCTCTGTGTTTTAATTCATTTATTTTGTATGCTTTATTCTTTTTTCCTTGCAGGTTGTTTTTCATGAGTTTTCCTTCTCTCTCTCTCTCTCTCTCTCTCTCTCTCTCTCTCTCTCTCTCTCTCTCCCTCCCTCCCTCCCTCCCTCCCTCCCTCCCTTCTTTCTTTCTTTCTTTCTTTCTTTCTTTCATTGTTTGGCAGGTCACGATTGGCATGACCCTCTTATCCGGAGACCCTTGTTTCAAAACGTGAGTCTTTGGGGGAGCTTAAAGCCCTTTGGGGAAGGGGTTTCAAAGGCCAAGATATCTCCATAGCTCTTGATGTCCTCTCCTAAAAAAAATACCCTGCTGATGGTAACCACCAGCCTTGAATGGAGAAGATTGGAAAGGAGAAAAACAACGAGGATCCAACTTGCGTCGGTCACTAGGACCAGAGGTTCTGTCTTCCGAGCTTTTGGACTCGTGCTGGAGCCCATCTTAATTTAATTTAATTTAATTTAATTTAATTTAATTTAATTTAATTTAATTTAATTTAATAGATTTGTATGCCGCCCAACTCCCGGGGGACTCTGGGCGGCTCACAGCATGTCAAATCCATTACAAATAAAAACATATAACAGTTAAAAAGATATAAAAATTAAAAAATCTCCAACATTCATAACAAGGGGGGGAGACCCAAGTATAATCTGCTCGGTCTCACTTTCACCCCGCCTGCCAGAAACTTGTCTTCAGGGAAACTTGTCTCTAGTAGAGTGTGTGCTTTCTGAACTCATTGGTAGCCTGACAGTGAACAAAGACACACATTCAGTTTTGCAGCTACTAAGATTGTTGGACGAGCAAAGACAAAAACAGCCAGGGAAGAGATTGGAGCCTGGGGAAACAGGGCTCTCGTCAGTCAACAGCAGTGCTGATTTTACCACCACTACCAAGCAGGGGTGGGTTTCAAAAATTTTAGCGGGGGGTTCTCTGCCTGGTTGCTGGGTGGGCGTGGCCATGGTGGGCGTGGCCTAGTCAGACTCCTGCACCACGGTTTTTTCCCTCCCCGGGCTCCGGAGGCTTTTTTCGAGCCTCCGGGAGGACGAAAACGGCCTCCCCAGGCTCCGGAGGTCCTCTTTTCTGGCCTTCCCGAACTTCCGGTAGGCCCGTTTTTTGCCCTCCCTGAGCCTCTGTGCGCGCCCTGCACTTACCTGCATCGAAAACGGGCCGCGTGGGGACTCCTGAGCGGGGCCAGCCAGGAGTGGGATTTGGAGGTTCTCCAAACTGCACAGAATTTTAGTTAGAGGTTCTCCCGAACCCCCAGCAGCCCACCCCTGCTACCAAGTACTTAGAAGGCGACGACTGGACCAGACAAGCAAACGACAGCCAAACGGCTTAAAAGCCAGCCATCAACACACCCCCATCAACCTCTAAAAACCAGGCGCCATATAAATACCACAGAGAGAGAACTTCCCTCGACAATGGGCTCCAGCACGGGTCCAAAAGCTCGGGAGATTAAAACCTGTGGTCCCGATGACCGACCCAAATTGGATCCTGCAACATTATCCTGGGACCACGTAGATTCACGAAAAATAAGAGAGGTTTGGTTTGGTTTGGTTTTAGTCATTGAACAAAGCAACAGGTGTGCTTTTGTTGACTTTCCAAGGAGGTGGCTGCTGATTAGCTACCAGCAGCTCAGACATACCTGGCAGGGGTGTGGCACGCAGTAGGCAAAAGGTGTTGGCAGTTCCATCCCGGTAACCAAGGCAGCAGGAGAAGAAACAAACCTGTTGCATAGGTGTTTTGTTGCAAGAACAACCAGCTCGGTTGAAGTCCGCTGGTGTCAAAATGGTGTTTAAGGCTGTCAAAAAAAAACCCACTTCACTGGGAGCCCTGACTGGCTAGGGGCCTTCACAAGCCCCCCTCGCCTTTTTTTCAAAGGGGGAGGGGGAGAGAAATGAGGACATTTCAGCCTATTCCCAGATTGCTCAGTTTCCAGTGCTTTTATAGTTCCATCTCCAATCCAAGATTTCTGGTTTTATTTTTATTCAGCCCTCCTCAAGAGCTTTGCTTAAATTAGCGGATTTCTTAAAACGCCCCTCTTGTTCCACCTTCTGTTATCTATCCAACTTTGACCTGGCTGGTTCTTTATAATTATTTGATTTGTTTATTTGTATCCCGCCTTTATTAGTTTTTTTACAAATAATTCAAGATGGTGAGCATATCCAACACACCTTCCTGCTCCTCTTTTGCCCACCCACAACCCTGTGAGCTGGGTGGGGCTGATAGAGAGGGACTGGCCCAAAGTCACTCAGCCGGCTTCCTTGCCTAAGGCGGTACTAGAACTCACCATCTCCTGGTATTGATCCAAAGTGACCCAGCTGGCTTTCATGCCTAAAACAGGACTAGAACTCACCATCTCCTGGTGATTGGCCCAAAGTCACCCAGCCGGCTTTCATGCCTAAGGTGGGACTAGAACTCAGAGGTGGGGTCCTACCGGTTCGCCCGAACTGGTAGCAAACCGCTGGTGATGATGTCACGATGATGTCACGGAACCGGTTCAGTCGGTGCCGGTCCGTGGGTGCCACCATCTTTTTTTATTAGTATTATTTTTTATTTATTTTTTTCTGGGGGTTTTTTCTTCTGCGCATGCGCAGAAGCTGAGTTTCTGGCACTGCGCATGCGTCGCCATCTTGTTTTTGGCTTCTTTTTTTTCGGCACTGCGCATGCGCGCACGGCCATGAGGCACGGCCACATGTTGTGGGAGAAAGCGGACCGGCAGTGAGGTAAGTTAGAACCCACCCCTGCTAGAACTCACCCTCTCCTGGTATTGATCCAAAGTCAACCAGCCGGCTTTCATGCCTAAGGCGGTACTAGAACTCAGCCTCTCCTGGTGATTGGTGCAAAATCACCGAGCTGACTTTCATGCCTAAGACGGGACTAGAACTCACCGTCACCTGGTGATTGGCCCAAAGTCACCCAGCTGGCTTTCATGGCTAAGGCTGGACTAGAACTCACGGTCTCCCACTTTCTAGATTGGTTTCTTAGATCAACACAGTTGCGCAAGAAGGCAACCCCAGCCTTATTCTTTCCAATAAAAGCCCGTTCTGGCTTTTCGCAGCCCACCATCCACGGCCAAATCTGTGGCCATCCCCGGACAAGACTCGAGCCTGCAGCTCACCTGCAAAGGAGAGGGAACTACCCGGACTGTAACTCCCAGTACCAATGCACCGTCTTCGATCGGTTCCGTCCGTCAGAACAAGCCCAGGGCCACCATTCTGGGATCAGGTATGAGCAAAGGAAATTTTCTACCCCGATCTAAAATTTGGGAAAGATTTTTTTAAAAAAGGTATCTAGGCACTTCACTTACATGATTCTCCTCACCCCGCAAAATGCAAAAACGGGAGCTAAATTTTTAGTAGCCTTGGTTTCAACCATTCCGCTTCCTTATTTCACTTGATGGGGAAAAATGATCAGCTGGGCAGCTAAATTCTGATATATATATATCATTTTTTTTTTCTTTCCAGGGGTTTTGGAAGAACCGGACCAGAACTTATCTAGTCCAGAAGAAGTGTTTCATTCCGGACACTCACGAAATTCAAGCTATGCCAGCCAGCAATCCAAAATCTCTGGTCAGTGTCCATCCCGCCAAGAGCTGAGTTTTCATGAGCCGATCTTAGTGGTGCTCCAGGCGGAACCAGACCTAAAACAAAATGATAAAATGATGCAAATGTAATAGTAATTTTTAAAAATGTTTGTTTTTTTATCCTAGCTTAATCCAACAACAGGGTTTTCATTTCCTTTTTACTGGGGAGGCAATGTTTAATAAATACAGGTACCGTATTTTTCGGAGTATAAGACGCACCTTTCCCCCCCCCCCCCCAAAAAAGAGGGTGAAAATCTGGGTGCGTCCCCCACCCTTTGGACATTTTCTGCCTCCACGCTTTTGCATATTCGGGTGATTCCAGGGATCCTCACTTCCACTCAAGATTTTGATAATGAGCAGCACAGATCTTTTTATCCATTCAAAACAAACCCTATCACCCTACGCACGTTTAACTGGAGTGGGTGGGATGGGGGATGATTTTCATGGGGGCAGAAGAGGAACTTGGCACCGAAGGCTCCGCTCCTGCGACGCCTCCTTCTCCCTTCTCAAAATCCGAGTGGAAGTAAGGATGCCGCTGATCCTGATGCTGGGAGGCAGAGGCAGAATTTCTTTTTTCCTTGTTTTCCTCCCCCAAAACTAAGGTGCGTCTTATACTCCGAAAATTACGGTAGTTTTATCTTTTATCCTAGCTAAGCCAGCAAGAATCGTTGGGGTTTTTTGTTGTTGTTGTTGTTTACTGTATACTATAAAATTTAGAATAGAATAGAATTCTTGATTGCCCAAGTGTGATTGGACACACAAGGAATTTGTCTTTGGTGCATATGCTCTCAGTGCACATAAAAGAAAAGATACCTTCGTCAAGAATCATGAGATAGATAGATAGATAGATAGATAGATAGATAGATAGATAGATAGATAGATAGATAGATAGATAGATAGATAGATAGATAGACGGACGATAGATAGATAGATAGATAGATAGATAGATAGATAGATAGATAGATAGATAGATAGATAGATAGATAGATAGATAATAGATAGGTAGGTAGGTAGATAGATAGATAGATAGGTAATAGATAGACAGACAGACACGATAGATAGATAGATAGATGATAGAGAGAGAGACATACAGATAGATACAGATAGATACAGACAGACAGACAGACAGAGACAGATGGACGATAGGTAGGTAGGTAGGTAGATAGATGAATAGAATAGAATAGAATAGAATAGAATAGAATAGAATAGAATAGAATAGAATAGAATAAAGTGGAATGGAAGAATAGAATAGAATAAGGGATAGAATAGAATAGAATAGAATAGAATAGAATAGAATAGAATAGAATAGAATAGAATAGAATAGAATAGAATAGAATTCTTTATTGGCCAAGTGTGATTGGACACACCAGGAATTTGTCTTTGGTGCATATGCTCTCAGTGTACATAAGGAGAATAAAATACATTCATCAAGAATAAAAAGATACAACACTTAGTCAAGTGTTACTAATAAGCTATCAAATCGTACTAGGAAACAAGTAAAAACAATATAATTTTTTCATTATATTAAATATAATTTAACAGTGTAAATAAATGTACACTGTTGCTGTAAATTCGGGATATTCACAGCCCAAGGCATTGTGATGGAGTATTAGTACTGCTTTGTAAAGCTTTAGTAAGGCCACACCTGGAGTACTGCATCCAATTTTGATCACTGCATTACAAAAAAGATGTTGAGACTTTGGAAAAAGTGCAAAGCAGAGCAACTAAGATGATTAAAGGCCTGGAGATTAAAACATATGAAGAAGAGTTGCAGGATTTGGGTTTGGCCAGTCTAGAGAAAAGAAGGACCAGGGGTGACATGATAGTAGTATTCCAGTATTTGAAGGGCTGCCAGAAAGAGGAGGGGGGGGGGTCAACCTATTTTCTAAAGCACCTGAAGACCAGACAAGAAGCAATGGATGGAAACTAATCAAGGAGAGAAGCAACCTGGAATTAAGGAGAAACTTCCTAACAGTGAGGACAATTAACCAGTGGAAAGGCTTGTCTTCAGAAATCATGGGTGCTCCATCACTGAAGGTTTTGAAGATGAGACTGGACAACCACTTGTCTGAAATGGTATAGGGGCTGGACTAGAAGACCTCCAAGGTCCCTTCCAGCTCTATTCCGATTGATTGAGTTGCTGTTAAATGGAGAGAGAGGTGGCTAAATTCATGTAGGATTGGTTTATCCTACATGATAATCGGTTTCTCTGGTTAGTCCTGAAGACTAAAGATCACCTCTGTGGTGAAAGTAGCTTGTTTTCAAACTCCGGTAACATCAGAAGATGTAGTAGAGGTACGTCTCCATCTCCTGCTAAGTGAGCTTCAGAAGTTCTTCTGGTTGGCCATGTCGGGAACAAAACGCTGCATTCAGATGGTTCCCGGCCTCCCCATCAAGGTTGTTCTGATGTTCTCATTTGCAGGATACAGCACCGAGCACTCCAGATCCTCCAGCCTGTCAGACCTGACCCACCGCCGGAACACGTCAACCAGCAGCAGCGCCTCCGGAGGTCTCAGCATGACGGTCGAATGCCCAGAGGGCGAACGGGAGCACAGGTTGGAGAAGCCGCCAAGACCTCCCAGGCCAAACCTTTTGTCCGACAGATCTTCTCGGTAAGTACAGCGAGACGGAATGGCCAGGGATGGGCTTCAAAAATTTTAGCAAGGGGTTCTCTGCCCGGTTATTGGGTGGGCATGGCCTAGTCCACCTCCTGCATCACAGCCGGGGGGCATTTTTGTCGTCCTCAGGCTCCGGAGGCTTTTCTCAAGCCTCCAGGAAGGTGAAAACGGCCTCCCCAGGCCCCGGGGGCCCTCTGGGTCCCCCTGGGCCCATTTCTGGCCTTCCCAAACTTCCGGTAGGTCCATTTTTTGCCCCCCCAAGCCTCCGTGCGCGGCCTGCACTTACCTGCATTCAAAATGGGCCATGTGGGGACTCCTGGGAGGGGAGGGGAAGGGTGGGCGGGGCCAGCCAGGAGTGGGATTTGGGGGTTCTCCGAACTGCACGGAATCTTAGCTAGAGGTTCTCCTGAACCCCCAGCAGCCCACCTCTGGGAATGGCAGAGGAGAACATCTCTTCCATCTTAAAATAAATCTGGCACTAAGGTCATTTGGTTGCAAATGTTGGGGATTCGTCGCCTATTTTCCCCTACTGGTATATTATTATTATTATTTTTTATCATGTCTTCGTTGAACACTTTTCCTGCAGAAGGAAAAAGGATTCTGTAGAAAGCCATCCCACCTGGGTAGACGACACCCGGATCGACGCAGGTGACATTGTGGAGAAGATCATGCAAAGCCAAGATTTCACAAATGTCAGCAACACTGAAGGTGGGATGTCTCCCCCCCCCTCAAAGAAAATTTCACCCCGTTTTCCTTCACCCCTCATGCAGCCTTCCAACTTCACCACCTGGAGCCTGCCTTGAACTTCATTTCCCAGAATTCCTAAGCCTTGGCTGAGGGATTCTGGGATTGAGAGCCCAAACCCTGTGGCAGGTGCTCATTTCTCAGGCACAACCACTCGTAAGTAGCTGAAGAAAGCAACTTTATTGTTTACTGCCTGAGTTACAAGAATCTTTCCAGACTACTTGCCTTCTCCTGGAAACGACCAGATTCATAGCTCTTGGGCAAGTTCAAGCTTTGTGCTTCTTGCAGCTGCACACGGATTCCAGGCTAGGCCCCTGCTTGACCCCTCCTTCCAGCCGAGCTGGCATTTTCCCAAGATCTTTTTAAGAAAGGCTAAAATATTTGCCTCCTGGATATCTCTGCAATTGCATTCCTCTTCCTTTTTTTGTCTTCCAGATAGTAACCTGAGGTTGTTTGTGAGCCGAGATGGCACAACTACCCTAAGCGGGATTCAGCTAGCAAACAGGTACTACTGTACAGCAGTCACTTTTCGATACTTGAGGTTTAAGCCTCGTTTCTAGGAGGAATGCAGGATTTTCTAAGTGCCTCTTTGGTACACTTAGAGCCCCAAACCGGCCCACGTTTCTTAGTTTAAGTCAAAATATCTTCCTTCTGTTCTTTTAAGCTGCACATTCTTCCATCACAGTGTCTTTCTCCTCCCTTTTTCTCCAGCAGAGTCTCGTCTGGAGTTTACGAGCCAGTGGTCATCGAAACCCATTAAATGTGAACCAGATGGAAACCTGTCTCGGCAGTTAGGGTGGGTGGTCCTTTCCTCCCCACCCCACCCCATTTTTCTTTCCTCCTTTCTTTTTAACCTTCTCTGCACGTAACATTCCAGGCAGGACTTCCCAATTTTTTTTGAATCCAAGCACTCCTCACCTGCCCAGAGGTACTACGTAAACAGGCACTTTATGTGGGATCTGGGAAGGGTAACGACGACAATATTCAGAAGGACGGGATCAACCGTCCCGCCACATGCAACGGCTCCCTTGGAGGGACAGCAACTCAGGACGGCTCTTGTGCCGAGCACCACGGTTCGGGCGTGCGTGGTTTGACCAATCCTTTCTCCACCACCTAGTTTACACCACTGTGAACACTTCCCTCCCGCTCTCCCGTCCAAGAAAGTCTCAAATTGGAAACGTTGCTAATGACCGTCATGAAGATTCAACAGTTGGTTCATCTGCGTTTCCTCGCTTGCAATTTATCCCTCCAAGGGCTGATACCCAAGGATCGAAGGCCCAGCTGCGTCACCGCTTTGAACCGGGAGTCCTCCCCACGTTCTGTCTTTCATAGGAAACCGCTCGTGTGTTTTTGGTCGTCTCGGAAACCTCCTTTCAAGCATCCGCGAGCCATGGGAAGCTTTGCAGATGCTGAACGCAGTTCGGGTTCTAGCTTGAAGTCCTCCTCCTCCTGCAGGACAAGGAAGGGGGATGACCTTTGGCCAGCTACCATGCAAGGCGACTCTTGGAGAATCTCAGATGTGCCCAAGAAAAAGCTTTGGCTTTCGTCAATGAGAAGCGCTCTTGACTTTTTCATTTTTTTTAAAAAAAAGAACAGTTGTTTTGGGTAACATACACTCACTGCTGCCAGGTGAGGGGTGGAGAGAGGTCCTGTTTTCACTTGGTAGTACAGCAGAAAAATATTCCAACATTGTTGCCTTCAAGATGCAAAACACGTTGGGTTAGGATCAATGTTCCCTCTAAGCTGTGCGGCTGTGCGACCGCGCACGTGATTAAAAAACGCCACGCAGGGAACATTGATCACCAGCCGATCGGGCTGGGGGAAGGAGCCTTCAACGAAGAGAGGCGGAGGCTTTAACTCTTGCCTCCGCAGGTGGGCTCCGCTGCTAGGGAGAGGAGGAGAGCGAGATCAAAGGCTGCTGCAGCTTACTCTTCATTTAGGGAGGCCGGTTCGGTCCCTCCAGAAAAGAAAACGCCGTGCGGCAGTTTCCAACTGCCACGCAGTGATTTTCCATGTTAGAGGGAATATTGGTTAGGATTCTCCTCGGTTTGGTTTTGATTTGAAACGGAGGCCTTGAGCATTGAGAAGATAGCCAGGGCCTCCTTTCCTCCCATCCAAACATGGTGGAGAAGGTTCCATCCCAACATGCCAAAAATGTTCTCCATTCACCTGCTTTCCCATAGAGCGTGTGGAGTCTGCGCTGAATCCGAACTCCATAAGCAATGAAATGAGGAAGGTAGCATCAGCGATCATCACTCAACTGTATGTCCTCAACTGAGTTCTTCCACATTTGGAAGGTGGGTGGGTGAGGGAATCCCTGGATTTGTCTTTCCATCTGATGGATGCTTTAGTGCCCTCGCCATCCAAATGTTGAGATTTGTGTAGGAAACGCAGCAAGTTTTAGGGCTCGGTGCAGAAGTAATGAAGCTGTGAGCTTGCATTCTTACGTTGGTCTTCTGCAAGCTACATCTAGAAGACCTGTGCAGTTTCATACTACGCATAGGTTGTCCCCCACCCCACCCTTCACTTGTTGCTTTTTTTTGGGGGGGGGAAGACTCAGGTTTACCCCATTTCAAGAAAGTAGCTTGGCCTTCATACAGGCATCAATTGAGTGCATGCACACGTACATTTCACGTGGTTTAGTAATGGCTTGGGGTGTTCATCTCCCCCACATGGCTTTAAACTAGTGACTTCTAAAACAAGAGTGTGCAAATGGAATTCAGAACAGGATCAGGAATTTGGGGAGATTGGCACATGGGCATCATAGGCCGGGCCTGTGGTCCCTTGAGTGGTAGCAAGGGAGTGGTCAGTGGTGAGGATCTGACAGAAGTTGGGTTCTCCACCCAAACACTGACCAGAACGTTCCTCTCCTATCTCAGCTGAGCTAGCCAAGGGTTGTATGAGTTGAAGACTCCAACCCAGCCCGAGGCCATGGTGTCAAGCAGATCTGAGAGCCTCAAACCCTCCCTGACTATCCCAGACTGACCCTGATCTTCAGCAAAAAGGAGAAACTTGGGAACGGTCTAGAACAGAGGTCTTCAAACTTCGCAACTTTAAGACCTGTGGATTTCAACTCTCAGAATGGCTGGAGAATTCTGGGAGTTGAAGTCCACAAGTCTTAAAATTGCGAAGTTTGAAGACCCTTGGTCTGGAATCTCCAGGATAGACCCGGAAAACTTCATCTGGAAGTTGGTAGCCTTGTGAAATCCTTGCACTGCCATGTCGTAAGAGGTCCTCTGGAGCTTTTCTATAACACGGCCACCACGATTCACATGCGTGTTTGCTAAGAAGGACTTGGTGAATTGAAAGAATCCGAAGCTTCTTGAGATACCTCTGTTGATCTCCAGTCGCCTGTCCCACCACAAATGGGTGAGGCAGTAGAGCTTGATATATGCCTTTTTTCCCCCTAATGAGTAAATTCTGCTGTTTAAGATAATTGGTCACACCTAGCCAAGCACTATCTCTAGGCAATTAACCTAGAGATACCATTTGGAAAATGGTTGCTTTTAATTTGACCTCCTTACACCACGGTTAACCTTCTTTCTCATCCCCTTTTAATTTTTTGAAATATATTGATTTTTTTGTTGTTGTTGATCAACCCAGCAGGCTGGTGTAAACGTGAATTTTGGAGGGTGTGTGTTAAATCATTGTTTCATTGCTTATAATATGTGTCGGGCTGTTGTTTTATAATTATGTCTAACTTGAGCAGGGAGGGAGGGAAGCAACAAGATTGTTGATTTCTCTAGTTTCTCGCTCGTTGCGTTCCTTCAACGTTTTGGGGTTTTCAGCACTCGCCCATCCAACCGGGATCAAGGAACCAAGGCTCGGCGAAACATCGGAACCCAAAAGGCGTGAAGCCAGCCAGCCAGGAAGAGAGCACAGCTGGATTCTGTTCTCCTTCCACGCACGGTGCCAAATCCATAGACTTTGTTTTGGGCTTGGTTGGTTCTGCAACGGGGGAGGGGGGGAACCCTCTTGATCTTTTGAGCAAAAGTTCTCAAGAGAAGAGAGGAGCTGTTTCTGGATGGGTGAGGAAACACACACACACACACACACCCTCCAATTTTGCAAAATGGCAATGAGACCATGACAGAGAAATTCATTTCCAATGAAAAATTTTACAATGTAGTTGCAAAGAAAGCGTCTTTCTATCTTGGTGCAAAACTAGCACGCTTCCCAGTTCCCCCAGCGCCCGCTCTAATCTCTCCAGAAAATTTATTCCCTGTTTTTTTTAATTAACACTTTTTTTTAATAATTTGGGTCTCCGCGGTGACCCACTCCCAAATTTGCTTGCTTGCTTGCTTTTTTTTAAATTATGCTTCCTTCTGCAGTTAAATCTTCCCCTTTGGAAAAATAAAAGTTTTAAAAGGAAAGGGGGGAAAAACTTGATCGAGGCAGCTGGACCTGCACTCAGGTTGTGAACCTCTGGAAGGTAATTTCCTCCCATCCCACTAGGTACGGATCAGGACGCCCCCTCCTGGAGAGGGGATCCACTGGAGAGCAGATCTCTCCTTCAGGTGATCTCAGGAGCTGTTAGAAGAAAACGGCATTTCCCTGTAAGCAACCTTTCAAGTTGGCTACCCTCGTTTCTTAGGCTCTGTAGACGGAGCTAGTCTCTTAGAGGCACAATAATTTCTCTGACACCCAAACTTCGTGGCTGTCCAATTTTCCCCCTTGGAAAAAAAAAATTGTGATTTTTTTTCCCCCACCTATGCCAACTTCAAAGCTGCATAACCTTCCCTCTTCCCTCCCCAGCTTCTAAGGACAAAGATCCATTTGCCCTGACTCCCAAAATCAAACGAACTTGGAATGTAAAAGAATAAACTCGAATAAATACTTCACCGTGTTTTAAGAAGTGACGTTTTCTTCATTTGCCGTTGCTTTTTAAGCCCATATTTTTCAGGGGGTTGTTAAGAGAAAGAGAGAAGAGATCGCGATTTATTTTCTTGGAAAGCGAATGAATCTTTATTTAGAGATTGGAAAGGCACACGCGATTTATATTCAGATATTTCTATAGCAGGAAAGATATTTTTGGAAGTGAGAAAAAGAAGCAAAAAAACAGGACTATGCAAAATTTAAGGTAGAAACTTGCCAGAAGAGATAGTTTTGATGTGTTCTGAACTTTGAAATCTGAAATCTAGATTAAAACTCCTTAAAAAGCATTTATAGAAAAGATTTTTTTTAAAATTTTTCCTTGCACCCACCCCTGCTGCTCCATTTCCAAATATATTTTCGAAAAGTATTTGGGCCCGGAGAAGACTCAATCATAGAACTGCATATTCCCCTGTTTTAACTTGTTCTTCTAGTATTTATCATTTTTGTATTGAATGCTGTGCTGTCTTTGATTCAAGCAGTCTTTGTTTTGTATTCTCTGTTACTTGGTAGAAAAGCCACAGTTATAAAAAAAAGAAGAAGAAGAAAAATCACTATAAAATCAAATGTCGTAACGGTTTTGGCGGGCGGAAATAAAGATTGGGTTTTCTTTGGTACATCACAATGAGCGTCTGTTGTTCTTTTCATTTCTCGCTGCCGAAATCTTGACACACACACACACACACACACACACACACACACATATCTGCTCTCAAATCCTGGAGATTACATGGATGCAATCGACAATTAAATTTTCTTGAAGTTGATGTAGCCGCTAGGAGTCGCCTCGAACCACGAAATGAGCAGGATATAAATTTCAGAAACAAATCAGTTTTGCTGTTGCTGTCTTTTAGTATGTTTTGTTTACCTAACTTGGCCTCTCCTGGTGGTATCCCATCCAGTAATGAATCACATCCACTTCTATATATTCTGACCTTTTTTTTTTTCATCCGGATTTTGGATAATCCACTTGGTTTAATACCTAGTTTCTTGACCAAAAAGGTTGACAGGCCCATTGACCCAAATATCAACAAAGTCCTTAACACTTTAACAAAGGCATAGCAGCTGAGGAAGAGGGGAATGGAGGGAGGAGGAAGAAAATTCTGTTTCAAATCATCTGCCCACTATTAGGTTATTTCAATTTATCTGCAAGGTGCTGAGTTAGGGAAGGCAGTCCTAACCTGAGAATTGCAAGCAAGTAACCCAACTAAGAATCTGAATGAAGCAAGGATAAATAATGGAAAACTCTAGTCAATCCGTTCCAAATTGTGAGGTTAAAATGCAAAACCAATTTTCATTGAAATATCTCCCATGAAATTAAATATAGACCCTAGAAAATGAAAAACAAAATCCATATACTGAACTACAGAAATGTTTCAGAATGGCTTTTTTTTTTTACTTGATTTGGGTAGTGTTTCTCAACCATGGCAGACCGAAGATAGGTGGATCAAATTCCAGGATTCCGGGAATTAAACATTGCCAAGATTGAAAAAACACTATATTTGACCCAGGGCAAAAGGAATTAGATAACTTTATGACTATGCTACAAAACTTTACTTTCATCACAGAAAAGGGAAAGTAACTACCTTTAAAAAAAAACTGCCTGGAATTCCAAAAATGCCATGCTCAAAATAAGATGCCGGTGCAATGCGAGGTTATCTGAATGCACTCCCCAAATTTCAATGCAATCCCCACTGGAAGAAAAAAGGGGGGAAACTTAGAATCCCTATTAAAGTAGTAACTGATCCATTTTGAAGACTGACCACACTTCCTCTTAAGAGCACCATGCAAAACTTCTATTTTCGTATTTATATGAAGGGGCGCGCACACACACATATATATGTTTTTTTCTGTCGAAAAACTGATACAGGAGGAGAGCCTGTGGCTTAGAGGTTAAAGGTACTGCCTTATAGGCAGGCTGCCCAGGTTAAAATCCCAGTAAGGGTATGGCTAGCTGATGAGAGCTAAATAGCTTGAAATAGATTTATACTAGTCTCCCTTCATTTTCATTATCAGTAAAAATGTGTTTTATATATATATATATATATATATATATATATATATATATATATATATATATATATATATATATATATATATATATATATATATATATATATATATATATATATATATATATATATATATATATATATATATATATATATATATATATATATATATATATATAGCAAAATAGCACTTTTCTTATATACCACTTCACAGTGCTTTTTCAGCCCTCTCTAAGTGGTTTACAGAGTTCTGCATATTGCCCCCAACAATCTGGGTCCTCATTTTACCCACCTCGGAAGGATGGAAGGCTGAGTCAACCTTGAGCCTAGTGAGATTTGAACAGCTGAACTGTTGAACTAGCAGTCAGCCTGCAATGGCTGCATTTAACCACTGCACCACTTCAGCTCATATAATCCCTTTATTTTCATTTTATCAGCAAAAAATGCTACACACACGCACATATACACACACACACGTATTTCCTTACAGGTAGTCCTTGACTTACAACATTTCATTTAGTGACCGTTCAAAGTTATAACAGCACTGAAAAAAGCAACTTATGGTCATTTTTTGCAGTTACGACCGTTCCAGCATCCCCCCCCCCATGATCATGTGATCAAAATTCAGCCGTTTGGTGACTGATTCCTATTTATGACCGTTGCCATGTCCCTGGGGTCACGTGATCCCCTTTTGCGACCTTCTGACAAGCAAAGTCAATGGAGAAGCCCGATTCGCTTAATAACCGATTACTAACTTACCAACTGCAGTGATTCACTTAAAATTGGGGGCAGGAAAAGTCATACAATGGGGCAAAATTCACTTAACACATGTCTCACTTAATGGAAATTAGGGGCTTCATTGTGGTCATAAGTCGAGGACTACCTGTATCAGGTAGACTCCACACAAAAAATTGTGACCTTCATCCTCTAAATAGAATAGAATAGAATAAGGAATAGAATAGAATAGAATAGAATAGAATAAGGAATAGAATAGAATAAGGAATAGAATAGAATAAGGAATAGAATAGAATAGAATAAGGAATAGAATAGAATAAGGAATAGAATAGAATACAATAGAATACAATAGAATAAGGAATAGAATAGAATAGAATAGAATAGAATAGAATAGAATAGAATAGAATAGAATAAGGAATAGAATAAAATAGAATAGAATAAGGAATAGAATAGAATAAGGAATAGAATAGAATAGAATAAGGAATAGAATAGAATAGAATAGAATAGAATAGAATAGAATAGAATAGAATAGAATAGAATAGAATAAGGAATAGAATAGAATAAGGAATAGAATAGAATAGAATAAGGAATAGAATAAAATAGAATAGAATAGGGAATAGAATAGAATAGAATAGAATAGAATAGAATAGAATAGAATAGAATAAGGAATAGAATAGAATAGAATAAGGAATAGAATAGAATAGAATAGAATAAGGAATAGAATAGAATAAGGAATAGAATAGAATAAAATAAGGAATGGAATGGAATAGAATAGAATAGAATAGAATAGAATAGAATAGAATAGAATTCTTTATTGGCCAAGTATGATTGGACACACAAGACATTTGTCTTAGGTGCATATGCTCTCAGTGTACATAAAGAAAAATAAAATACATTTATCAAGAATAAAAAGATACAACACTTAGTGATAATCAAGGTTACTAATAAGCTATCAAGTTGTACTAGGAAACAAATAAAAGCAATATAATTGAAAGATAAATAAATATCTTATAATAATATAAATATCCAGACAGAAAAACTGCATTGCATTTCCCCCATGGCTTCCTCTGAACAACTCTCCCCCCCCCCACATAAAAAAAACATTTAAAAAAATTAAAGCAAGCCCGGAATCATTTCTGATCGCTTCAGTCTTCACTATTGAATAAGTCTTTGATTGCCCCGGGGATTTTTTTCCCCCCTCAACGTTTCAGGAAGTCCAAGTGGCTACATGGGTGCCCCTCTAGCACTTTTCTCTGGCCTGAACTCTACTGTCCGTGGGAAACTTTCGCACGCCCTCTCCGCTCCCGATTGGCCAGCGTGGCCGGAAGTAGGTCATCCTTGCTCGGCTCGCAGAGCCAAGTTGCAGAAGAGCGAGGTGGGATTGGCAGATTGCAATGGTGAGGCTCACCGTTTGCGCTTTTTTTTCTCTGATTTTGCAAAGGGGAGAGGTCCTCCTTTTTTTTTGGTTGCAATCTTTTGCAAAAAAAAAAATTTGCAAAAAGGCCCGGGAGGGAGGAGAAAGTGCTTTGTGTTAAAAGTGTGCGGTTTGCTTATTGTTATTATTATTATTATTATTTAATATGGAGTTGCCTTTTTCGATTTGGCTACACTGTCTCCAGTTGTGTTCCTTTCGGAGCGCAAAAAGGTTGCAAAACCCTTGCAGGCTGGCGAGGCTTATTTTTTATTTTGTTAGTTTTATTTATTTGCTTTGCGAAAAGTTAGCCGGGGAGAAATTTTGAAGAAATAAGCTTGTTAGGAAAAAAAAACTGTTTGCTCCCCCTTTTTTTTAAAAAAAGGAAAAAAACCGAATCCTGTTCATTGAATGGAACTTCCTTTTCTATTTTGGAATGAAATAAACATTTCTTCTGCTTTTTTTTCCTCCCCAGGCCACTGTGAGTGACCAATTCGTTGGGTATGGCTTGGTGACCTTCAGCTTGGTTCTCTTTGCCTACTACACCATCTGGATAATTGTCCTGGTACGTCCTGAGTTTTCTCCAGCATTTGTGTGCCATCAAGTTATTTTATAGATTGATAGATAGATAGAAAATAAAGGGAGACTATTATAGATTTATTTCGAGCTATTTTGCTCTCATCAGATAGCCATACCCTTAGTGAGATTTGAACCTATATCTATATTAATATCTCTATCTAATCTATCTTTATCTATCTATCTATCTATCTATCTATCTATCTATCTATCTATCTATCTACCTACCTACCTACCTACCTACCTACCTATCAAATTGATTCATTGATTTATCTCCATGATGATCTATCCCAGGGGTGGCCAAACTATGGTTCTTTGAGGACCTGTGGACTTCAACTCCCAGAATTCCTGAGCTAGCCATGCATGCATGGCTGGCTCAGGAATTCTGGGAGTTGAAGTCCACAGGTCCTCAAAGAACCATAGTTTGGCCACCCCCTGATCTATCCCTTGCGTGTTCTTTCAAAGCTCTCCACAGCAACCCCATCACCACTGGAACAGAATCCATCCATCCATCTGCCTTGTGGTAGTCATTCTCTTCTACTCTTTCCTTCCACTTTTCCCTGTATTAGGCCTTTCCAATCAACCTTGTTTATTGTGTGTCTCCAAACTTGTTTCAGTTTAGTTTCTGAACATTTCGTTACCAGACTGGGTAATATCATCAGCAGGATTTTCTTGTCCTATTCTCCTTAGCTTATAAATGTCTCGTGTGCCAGTTGGTCGTGTGATATAGAGATAGAGATTTAGCCAACTAGACAGATAAACAGACAGGTTGAGTGGATGGATAATGATGATGGATGGATGGATGGATAGATGGATGGATAGATTAGATAGATAGATAGATAGATAGATAGATAGATAGATAGATAGATAGATAGATAGATAGATAGATAGATAGATAGATAGATAGATAGATAGATAGATAGATAGATAGATAGATAGAGATAGATAATAGATAGATAGATGATAGATAGATAGATAGATAGATAGATAGATAGATAGATAGATGATAGATAGATAGATAGATAGATAGATAGATAGATAGATGATAGATAGATAGATAGATAGATGATTGATAGATAGATGATAGATAGATGATAGATAGATAGATAGATGATAGATAGATAGATAGATAGATAGATAGATAGATAGATAGATAGATAGATAGATAGATAGATAGATTTAACAGATTAACAGAGTTGGAAGGGACCTTGCAGGTCATCTAGTCCAACCCCCTGCCCAAGCAGGAGACTCTACATCTGCCTCTACCTAGGATCAAACTCACAACCTCCTGATTATGAGGCAAGAGCTCTACCTCTAGGCCACAGAGGGTAGAAGTGATGATTGATAGATGATAGATAGACAAGAAAGAGAAATATGATGGAGAGAGAGAGAGAATATATGATGGATAGATAGATGATACATGATTACATGATAATTCTGTTGATGGATGGATGGATGGATGGACAGATAGATAGATAGATAAATGTAACTAATAGGTAGATCATAAATAGATGATAGATAAACTGGATGGATGATAGATAGACAGGCAGATGATAGATAGATAGATGATAGATAGATAGATAGATGATAGATAGATAGATAGATAGATAGATAGATAGATAGATAGATAGATAGATAGATAGATAGATAGATAGATGATAGGTAGATAATTTGTCCTCTTAAACAGCAATGGACAATCAGATTCTCCTTCACATGTTGAGATACGAGAACACCCAGTAATTTAATTTAACTTATTCATGTATTAAATTTCTACCCTGTCGATCTCACCTAAATGACTCTGGATGGTTTACCGCCACATAAATAAAACCACATAAATCTCAGAAAAAAAGCACAGCTTAAAAATGTAGCTTATGAGAGGGTCCTTGGTGCTCTCTGAGCTCGGCTGTTTTCTTGCGGATGTTTCACGGCCCAACTAGGTGGCATCATCAGTGCTAGAAAATCCACCCAACGTTGGTCTTTTCCAGTAGTCAACCACTGTGCCAACCTATTATCTACAGAAGGTGCCTTACGACCACTTTGCTTTATCAACATGTAAATTTAATAAATAAGACAAGCGGCTATATTTCAGGGACCTGTGGAAAGGTTCTCCTCTGCTTGCTTGCTGATACGTTTTCTGTTCCTCCTCAGCCCTTCATCGAGAGCGATCACCTCGTTCACAAGTACTTCCTACCCCGAGAATATTCAGTGATCATTCCTGTGGTGGCCGGACTGGTGTTGCTGCTATTTATTGGTGAGTTTCATTCCAGGGGTACTCGAAAGAAGAGAAGGCACACCTGAAAATGCTCCGTAGGCTGGTTAGAAGGTCTGAGGAGCTGAGGTGGCGCAGTGGTTAAAAGCAGCACTGCAACCTGAACTGCTAGTTCAGCAGTTCAGGTGTTCAAATCTCACCAGGCTCAAGGTTGACTCAGCCTTCCATCCTTCTGAGGTGGGTAAAATGAGGACCCAGATTGTTGGGGGCAATATGCTGAACTCTGTAAACCGCTTAGAGAGGGCTGTAAAGCACTATGAAGCGGTATATAAGTCTAAGTGCTATTGCTATTGCCCTTCCTTCCTTCCTTCCTTCCTTCCTTCCTTCCTTCCTCCCTCCCTCCCTCCCTCCCATTGCCAGCAGTTCGATCCTGACTGGCTCAAGGTTGACTCAGCCTTCCATCCTTCTGAGGTCGGTAAAATGAGGACCCAGATTGTTGGGGGCAATATGCTGAACTCTGTAAACCGCTTAGAGAGGGCTGTAAAGCACTATGAAGCGGTATATAAGTCTAAGTGCTATTGCTATTCCTTGCTTCCTTTGGTCTCGTTTGTCTGATCTGCCCTGTGGGCACCTCAACTTTTAATATTTGATGTATATTTCAATTAAAAAGTTTATCTAGCTACCCCCTTGCAGCACACAAGCTGAAAACAGCGATCAAAACCTAAGGAAGGAAACCGATGTGAAAGGGGGAAAAGAAGGAAAGCCAGGCATCCAACTTATAATTATATCCATCTATTCGATCCTTATGTCTCATTGCTTGGTTAGCTGTTTATCCGTTTTGAGTTTTAATTAAGCGTCCCTTTCCTCCCAGGGACCACGTGTGAATCCTGGATGCGTTTTTATTTGCAGATCGTCCTCGACTTATGACAGTAATTGAGCCCAGAATTTCTGTGGCTAAGTGAGACGTTAAAAGGAGAATATTTGTAGCTCAGGGTAGACATGAGGGGTCTTTGGTGCTCTCTGAGCTACAAGCAAGCTCAGAGAGCATCAAGTGAGACATTTGTTAAGTGAGTTTTGCCCTGTTTTACGACCTTTCTCGCCACAGTTATGAAGCGAATCCCGGCAGACGTTAAGTTAGTAACACGGTTCTTAGGTGAATCCGTCATAAATAGGAGTCAGTTGCCAAGCGTCTGAATTTTGATCGCATCCCCACGGGGAGCCTGCGACGGTCGTAAGTGCGAAAAGCGGTCCTAAATCACTTTTCCTCCATGCCGTTGTGTTAACTTGAGATAAAGTTTGAGCCGTCCGATTGCTACCATGTTAAGGGAAGAATATCCCCGTAGAAGCGACTTTGGATCTTTTTACTTGGAATTCAAATACTTAGAAATAAAACCGAGATTAAATGTCTAATAGAAAATATTTATTTGAGTACAAAACAATATAAAACAATAAATCCTGAATAAACTACATCTTTGCTAAGTAACACGACCTTCCAGGTGGGAAGGCACATCAGAAGTGATTAATGGTGGATAGGAATGTAGACATGTGCAGAACATCCTATCACGTGTTCTGCTTGTATTGGGAAGTACCATAATATTAGAATAGGGGTGCATCACCCTGCATAGATTCACAACTGACAATATTCACATCGTGACACGTTGTAACTGCGAACGGTCACTAAATGAACTCGCTGTATGTTGAGGGCTACCTGTATTTTAATTTTTCTGATTTCCTTGGCCAGGAAGTGGAAGATTTCTACTTACTTTCTGTGTGTCTCCTTAGGAACTTTTATAACCATCGTGATGTGGAAGAATCAGAAATCGGAGAAAAAATCTGCTTGAAGAGAGAAAGGAGGATCCCTTCCAGGGTTCAATTTGGGGGAGAGGTGCAGCAATTGGCAAGATATTTGAGGAGCCAGCATTGATCCCATCATCCCCACCCCATCCAGGCATGGACCGAGTTTCCAAACTGTGAACCAAAGAGATTCAACCTGCACAAACACCCACATATATGCTACCGAATCTGAAATCCCAGCGCGAAGGGTTTCACACAATCTCTTTTTTAGGGTCCAAATTTAGCCTGGAAATTCGACTAGGACTGAAGTTTACCAGGCCCCAGTCCTATTTGTGTTTTTGTGGTTGTTGTTTTTTTAATCCTGCTTTTCTCCCGCATCATCTTGTGTGGTTCTCGTGGTGCTTTGAGTCTCTGGATTGCATTGGTCTTCTTCATGCAAGCACCCGCTCCAACTTGTTAATTCGCCCTTGAGGGATGGCAGATCTTTCCAGAACCGCCCTTCGGTTTTCCAGCATAGGGAGAAACCTGTTCTTGTCACAGATTTGTTATTCTTCATGTTTTTAATTATGTCTCCAGCCCAAATGACCGTCGAGATGGTGTTAATGCGTGTTGATTGGAAACTTCGAATGAACCAGTTAAATGGCAATTACAAATAGGGTCCGCTCGTTTCTCCTAGAACAGGGGTATCAAACTTGGTTTCATTGAGGGCTGCATCAGGGTTGTGTTTGGGCTGGGGGGGGGCATGGCCAGCTCCACGTCACTCATGTTGGAGGCGCCTGTGGTGGCCCGAGCGCTCTGCAACCCTCTGCCAGTGAAAACGGAGCTCAGGAGGGCTGCGCAAGCTCCGTTTTCGGCTGTGATGGCTTCCTGCCACCCTCTGCCAGTGAAAATGGAGGCGCCTGTGGTGGCCGGAGCATTCTGCCAGTGAAAACGGGCTCCCAAACTCCGTTTTTGGCTGTGATGGCTTCCTGCCACCCTCTGCCAGCGAAAACGGAGCTTGGGAGGGCCGCACAAGCTCCGTTTTCGGCTGTGACAGCTTCCTGCTATCCTCTGCCAGTGAAAACGGAGCTCGGGAGGGCCTCACGCCTTCCCGAGCTCTGTTTTCGCTGGCAGGGGCAGCACAGGCCAGTCCTTTGCAGGTTTCAGGGTGCATCCCATGGGTCGGATCCGGTCCCTGGGCCTTGAGTTTGACACCCCTATCCTAGAATGATGTAAAAAAGAAAACCAGTTCAAAAGACTTGTTCAAAAGTTTCTATTTCACTCACAAAAGCATTCCCCGTTAAATGTCAGTGCAGAAAAGTTTGTTTACTGGATGAAGGTGGGAATAGCGAAGACGTTGTGCAATGTTTCGTTCTAGCACTGCTGTCTCATTTCTTTAGTTCGCCGCCCAGAAAGGAATGGATCGTATTCGTAATTCCCGTTTAACTGGGTCATTCAAAGTTTCACTTTCATTGCACCTTTAAAAAAAGGAGGAGGAGGAGGAGAAGAAGAAGAAGAAGAAGAAGAAGAAGAAGAAGAAGAAGAAGAAGAAGAAGAAGAAGAAGAAGAAGAAGAAGAAGAAGAAGAAGAAGAAGAAGAAGAAGGCAAAGGGAGGAGAATTAACGTTTATGCATTTGTGTTAATAATACAGATAAGATTCTGAAATACAGACGTGTGCTCCGTGGCTACATTCCAATGTTTTCCCCAAAAAAGTCATTTCTAGATCCCGTTTTCTGCAATATAGATACATTCCTCAGTATTCAAAACTCAGTTTTATCCCTTCTGGGCTTCATTATGCAAGGAGGTCTAACAATAAAATGTTTTTTCTTGTAGTGATTTGTTTTTCCTGCCTCTTCTGCTTCCATGTGATTCTCGGCGCTTTTTCGGAGAATGAAAGGGTGGTGGAGTTTGTGTGTGGCTTTGGGGGGGGGGCTATTCCAGGCCTCCTCCTATACAGGTAGTCCTCGACCTACGACCAAAATTGAGCCCACAGTTTCTGTTGTTAAGTGTGACATTTGTGAAAAGGCCCAGTTTACGACTTTTCTTGCCACAGGTGGTTAAGTGAATCGCTGCAGTGGATAACTTAGTAACCTGGTTGTTCAGTGAATCTGGCTTCCCCATTGACTTTTGCTTGTCAGAAGGTCTCAAACATGACCCCCCCGGAACACAGCAACGGTCATAAATATGAATCAGTTGTCATGCATCCAAATTTTGATCATGTGAACATGGGAATGCTGCAGCAGTCGTAAGTGTGAAAGTCATCAGTCACATTTTTCAGTGCCTTCGTAACTTTGAGTGGTCACTAAACAAATTCTTGTAAGTCAAGGATTACCTATAGTCCATTTTCATTTTGCAAAATAAGTTTCTGGTCCTTAATAAAGAGGACACCAAACAGGCAGAATTCTGCTCTCTGGCTGATTAAGAAGAAAAGTGGTTCCTAAATGCTTATAGGCGCCGTGGTGATATACAGTGGTTAGAATGCAGTATTGCAGGCTAATTCTGCCAACTGTCAGGAGTTCGATCCTGACCGGCTCAAGGTTGACTCAGCCTTCCATCCTTCTGAGGTGGGTAAAATGAGGACCCAGATTGTTGGGGGCAATAGGATAACTGCAAACCGCTTAGAGAGGGCTGTAAAGCACTGTGAAGCGGTATATAAGTCTAAGTGCTATTGCTATCTATATCTATCCATCCATCTATCTAGAGCCGTGGTGGCCCAATGGTTAAAATGCAGTATTGCAGGCTAATTCTGCCAACTGCCAGCAGTTCGATCCTTGCCAGCTCAAGGTTGACTTAGGCTTCCATCCTTTCGAGGTGGGTAAAATGAGGACCCAGATTGTTGGGGACAATAGGCTGATTCTAAACCACTGCTGTGAAGCAGTATATGTCTAAGTGCTATTGCTATCCATCCATCTATCTATCAGCTATCTATCTGCTGTGGTGGCACAGTGGTTAGAATGCAGTATTGCAGGCTAATTCTGCCATCGGCCAGCAGTTCGATCCTCGCAGCTCAAGGTTGACTCAGCCTTCCATCCTTCCGAGGTGGGTAAAATGAGGACCCAGATTGTTGCGGGCAATATGCTGACTCTGTAAACCGCTTAGAGAGGGCGGTAAAGCACTATGAAGCGGTATATGTGCTCTTGCTAAAGGAAGCAAAATCTGACTCTCCAATGTTAAAGGAGGGAGGAAACAATTGAAGCAAAAAATCTGGAAGGTTTATAAAAAACGAGATTACAGTTTTGCTAGCAAAGCATGGCTATATTAGAATATTCCACATATTTAAACGGATTTAATAGACCACCACAAACGCTCATTAAAGCCAAGGACCACCATCTCGTGAAGTACAGCGTTTCACAGGTTAGCTCCATCTTTATTTTTTAAGTTCTTCATTGGCCAAGTGTGATTGGACACACAAGGAATTTGAAGCTCTCAGTGTACATAAAAGCAACAAGTGATAAATCAAGATCGTATTCATAAAATGCAATCATAAATCATAAGAGACAACACTCAATGATAATCGCAGGATACTAAATAAGCAATCAACATAAATCATAATAGGATACTAAATAAAAGCAATCAACAGAAACCATGAGATACAAAAAACAAAGTTCTAATCATAAGAAGCTAAGGAAACAGGTAATAGGAAAGATGAAAAGATGGATAATATTGTAGGTAATACAGCCTTACTAGGTGGTTTAACATCCCAGGGGATAGGACAGTGCTATGGGAATTAATTGTTTAGCAGAGTGATGGTATGGGGGGGGGGCTGTGTCTAGTTGTTTTATTTATTTATTTATTTATTTATTTGCTGTTCTTATATGCCGCCCTACTCCCTGGGGACTCAGGGCAGCGTACAACAGAATATAAGAACAATATAAAAACAGTAACAAAAAAATAATAAATGATTTAAAAAATTAATTAATTAATTAAAAAATTAAAAAGCCAAACAATACATTCATACCTGGGGGAGACCTAAGATGTTCATCGGTCACATCACCCCGCCTGCAGGAAGAGCCATGTCTTAATAGCTTTCCGGAAGGCCAGCAAGATGGGGATAGATCGGATCCCTGGGGGGAGTTGGTTCCAGAGAGCCGGAGCCCCCACAGAGAAGGCTCTCCCCCTTGGTCCCGCCAACCGACATTGTTTGGCTGAAGGGACCTGGAGGAGACCGACTCTGTGGGACCTAACTGGTCGTAGGGATGTATGAGGTAGGATGCGGTCCCGGAGATAGCCTGGTCCTAAGCCATGTAGGGCTTTAAAGATGATAATCAACACCTTGAATTGCACCCGGAGACCAATGGGCAACCAATGCAGCTGGCGGAGAATGGGTGTTACGTGGGTGTATCTGGAGACACCCACCACAGCTCACGCAGCCACATTTTGCACCAATTGTAGTCTCCAAATAATTGTTCTGGTGTGCAATGCCCTATAATGTCATCTTGCAGGAAAAAGTTGAAACAATTTATGTCCAGGATGCGAGGGCTCCGTAGATATTTTCACAGCCCTCTTTTCGACTCGTGCAGTATACAGGTCCTCAATGGAAGGCAGGTTGGTACCAATGGTTTTTTCTACAGTTCTAATTACCTGTTGAGGTCTGTGTCTGTCCTGTTGGGTTGCTATGCCAAACCAGACAGTTATAGAAGTACAGATGATAAACTCAATAATTTCTTTGTAGAACTGTATCAGCAGCTCCTGGGGCAGTCCGAGCTTTCTGAGTTGGCGCAAGAAGGACATTCTTTGTTGTGCTTTTTTTAATGATATTTTTGGATGTTAGGTGTCCATTTTAAGTCCTGAGATAATATAGAACACAGAAACGTGAAGGTCTCTACTGTTGATACAGTGTTGTCTAGTATTGGAAGAGGTGGTAGAATAGGAGGGCTTCTCTTCAAATCTACCAAGGTTGAAACCAGTCTGTTGTGTTGGATGTGTAAACCTCTCCTGGTCTTTGTGGATGGAATCCTGGCAGGATCATTGACTGACGGTTAAACATCTGCTGAGGTTTCCCACTGGGTTCCACAGTTTCTAAGGAGACAAGAACCATCAAGCGATCTCTGGTTGATTTCACCTTGGCTCTCCAGCATCATGGGTTCGACGCTGCAATTGAAGGTATCTCTAGGAATCTTATTCTTCTCCAGCCCTCTTCCCCTTGCACTGTTCCTTCTCTAAAAGGCGAACGTGAGTCTCTTTCTCTCTCTCTCTGCCTCTCTGCTTGGCTAACCTGCCCACTTTCGGCCTTGCAGTCCAATGTCTCATACTCAAGGCCTCACGGGACCTGGTCGGCCATCCAAAGGATGCTCGGGCGAGTCCGCCAAGAATGGAAGATGCTGGGTTTCTTCGAAATCAACGAGCAGCATGAATTTTTTAAATTCACCTGTATGCTCAAAGAAGGGCTAAAGGCCTCCATCCAGAAAACCATCGATGAACCAGTCGGCATGGTAAGTTCCAGAAAGACTAAGGGTTTATTTATTTTTTTCCCATCCTTCCGGATTAGAAATCTTGTCTTAGAGACTTAAGAATGGTTGCAGCATTTGGGTATGGCTAGGATTACTGCAATGCGCTCTACATGGGGCTACCCTTGAAGAGTGTCCGGCGACTGCAATTGGTGCAAAATGCAGCTGCGCGAGCTGTGGTGGGTGTACCCAGATACACCCACGTAACACCTATCCTCCACCAGCTGCATTGGCTGCCCATTAGTCTCCGGATCCAATTTAAGGTGTTCGTTTTAACCTTTAAAGCCCTACATGGCTCAGGGCCAGGTTACCTTCGGGACCGCATCCTGCCACATACCTCCCTACGACCGGTCAGGGCCCACAGAGTCGGCCTCCTCCAGGTCCCATCAACCAAGCAATGCTGGTTGGCGGGACCGCGGGGGAGGGCCTTCTCTGTGGGAGCCCCCTCCCTTTGGAACCAACTCCCTCCAGAGATCAGGACTATCCCCACCCTGCTGGCCTTCCGTAAAGCAATAAAAACTTGGCTCTTCCGGCAGGCGGGGTGAAAGTGAGACCAACTAGACTAGATATGGGTCTCCCCCCCTTGATTGTGAATGTGAGATACTCTTTTTAATTTTTGTACTTTTTAATTTTTGTATTTTTTATACTGTGGAATGGATTCTGATATGTTGTGAGCCGCCCAGAGTCCCCCGGGAGTTGGGCGGCATAGAAATCCATTTAAATAAAATAAATAAAATATTGAGTTATTGTGCTGTTGAGCACATACACAGCGAAATAGTAATTGTGGTTTTGGTGTTGCAGTTTGATATGAATGCTATTCAGTCAATAAACACAATACGTTTAGTATTTACAAAATAGTTTACTTCTAGTAGTAGCAAAGTTCAATAGGAAGTCCAAGTCATACACAGTTAGTTCAGTCAATGCAAAGTTTCTTCTTCTTGCCTATCTTTGTTTTAACTAACAAACAAAGATTACAGCTAACAAATCAAATCTACACTATCACAGATAGTTAGTCTTTACACAGCAACTCTTCAAGTAATTCTACACAGACACCAAGTCAATTACTCAACAGTGAAGTAGCAGAGAGATTCAGCAGTCCGGAACACACAGAACACAGAGTCAATCACAATCACACACTGAGCATGCCCTCTTGCTTTCTTATATAGTAATCAGCCTACAATGTTCTTAAAGCTATATACACATAACATTGATTTGTGGCTTGTTCATATATTAGCATACCCAATCGTTTGAACAGGGTTCTAACAGCTAGTCTAGAGAAAAGAAGGACTAGGGGGGACATCTTAGAGAGCAGACCGCAAGAGGCCGATGTGGAGGCCGAGAAGACATTTAGATTAAACATGAGTGGTGTAGAGGGATACAAGATTCCAAGGGAGGAGCAAGGGAGACTGATTAAAAAGTCAATAAGAGTTGAAGTACTAAAAAGGACAAGAGATGATGGATAGATATAGAATACATCTTAATATGGGATTTGTTTTAGTAAAGACTAAAAAATAGAGCTAGAAATTAAAAATTGGGGAAATGTTATGCATACGCTTAATAGGATAGAAGCTATTTATAGTTAATATGTATGTATAAGCAAGTGTTAGAAGTCAAGAGTACTATTATAGAGGCTTAAAAAGTAAAAAAAATAAAGGATGATGGTGAGATGCATAATACCTCTTAATATGGGAATTGTTATATCAGAGGCTAGTAATAAGGCTGTCAGGGTTCCAAATAGCATTGAAAATTAAATCAGAGTCCGAGGCAAAGGATTCCTCAAAGTTCCAATTTATTAGCAGAGCCATGTTGGCACATCTGGGAGAAACCCGAATCTGAAGTCCCAGGGGTTTATCCACCCAGTTGAAAGTTCAAGCCCTTGTCGCCACACCCCCAAGTCCATCACGTTGACCAATCTTCATCTGCCAACTTGGCAACAACTGCCATCTCCTTCCGCGCAGGTGCAGGAGTGCAAAGACAAAGGATGACCTTGACAATCCTTCGGGTCCTTCGGGAGTTGGGCGGCATAGAAATGTAAATAATAAATAAGTAATAAATAAATAAATCCAGAAGGAATTTGTTATGGCTACATGCAGACATCCCTCATGCAATGACCCCTCCCAAATTCCCATAGCAAAGATTACATTTTAAAATAGCATTTATTCATTCATTCATTCATTCATTCATTCATTCATTCATTCATTCATTCATTTATTTGTGAGATTTATATACCGCCTCACAGTGCAAGCACTCTCTAAGCGGTTTACACCAGTAAGCCATGTATATTTATATTGCCCCCAACAATCTGGGTCCTCATTTTACCTACCTCGGAAGGATGGAAGGCTGAGTCAACCTTGAGCCGGTGAGATTTGAACCGCTGACCTGTGGATCACAGTCAGCTAAAGTGGCCTGCAGTACTGCCTCTAACCGCTGCGCCACCTCGGCTCTTGAGGATGTTAGGTTTCCATGATTGTTGAGAAGACCAGGTAGGAATGGAGGTTCTACCAACTCCCATCATTTCCTCTCTCTCTTCTCTAGGAGTCGCCAAAGCCATCTGATTTTACCAGAGTGCTTAAGCAGATGCATGAGGTAAGAACACCTGGGTTTATATTCTTAGCCCCTGAATCCTAGAAGGCGAACAAAGCCTGCCCCAAGCAAAGCGATGGGCAAGTTACCTTTGACCCCAAGCATCTAGATCTAGACGTAGTGTCAGAACTTGGCCACCTCACTGCCAGTCTGCAACAAACCCTAAGGAGAGGCTGGAAGGGAAAGGGAAATTGGACTGTGGGAATAGTTTTATGTGAAGTATGTTTAAAAAAAACTTTTTGCAAAAAAAAAAGAAAAGAAAAGAAAAAGAGAATAGTTCTCTTCTGCAAGAACCGAGGGATTTTTCAAGGTGGTTTCCCTGGGAGAAGAATGCCAACAGGTAGAGTGATGGTTTCCAAAACATCTCTTTTAAAATTGATTGGACAATCAATGAGGACCAGCAATGGAATGTGGGTGGGAGGAAAGCTACCTGGGAAAATTTGGCACACCAGTCCTTAGCTCTGGTTTTTTCCGCTACTGTAATTCACTTGACTTCCAGTAAACTATACCTTTATCAATCGGTTCTTCAACCCAGGGAGGCAAACTGAAGACCAGGTCTCAAATGGTGTAGGAACTCCTGCTTGAGCAGGGGGTTGGACTAGATGACCTACAAGGTCCCTTCCAACTCTAACAATAAATCTAAATAAATCTAAAAATCCTCCGTTGACCTTTTCCTACACTTCACTGTCTGCCTCTTGAGGTGATCCCCAGCTCCATTCTTCTGCAGGGTTATGAGATACGGACCTATGCAGCTCCCGTCTTCGCCCGTTTCCGGCAGTATCTTGGCATGATGGATACGGATTTCCAAAAGTCCTTGACGTGTGATAGTTCCTACCTGCAGTTCATCAGTAACTCTAAAAGCAAAGCTGACTTCTTCCTCACGTAAGGCATCGGAAGGGGGAAACCCGAGAAGAGAAATTCTTTTAAAAGGTCTTGTACCGGACAGGACCAAAAACCATAGCAAACTACATTAATTTTGTTATATCTATCAACTATTTATCCATCCATCCTTCCACTTACTCAACCTATATGTCTGTCTGTCTGTCTGTCTGTCTGTCTGTCTGTCTGTCTGTCTGTCTGTCTGTCTGTCTGTCTGTCTGCATCCATCCATCCATCCAGTTTGTCTGTCTACCATCTGTCTATCTATGATCTATCTATTTATTAGCTATCTATCACCTATCAATCAATCTACCTATTTCTATCCATCCATTCATCCATCCATCCATCCGGCTTGTCTGTCTGCTATCTATCTGTCTGTCTATCTATCTATGATCTACCTATCTATTAGCTATCTATCATCTAGCTTTCAGTCTATCTCCATCCATCCATCCACCCACAACTTGTCTGTCCGTCCATCTATCTATCTATCTATCTATCTATCTATCTATCTATCTATCTATCTATCTATCTATCTATCTATCTATCTATCTATCTATCATCTATCTATCTCTATCTATCTATCTCTATCTATCTCTATCTATATATCTATCATCTATCTATCTATCTCTATCTATCTATCTATCTATCTATCTATCTATCTATCTATCTATCTATCTATCTATCTATCTATCTATCTCTATCGATCGATCGATCGATCGATCAATAGATAGATTGATCGATCAATTCCACAATGTATTATTGTTTATAAATACTAAAATAAGATGAAAAGAAAAGGAGGAGGGAAGAAAACCTGCTAAAAACAATATATACTTATTTAATTCCCGAATTTTCCCTCCTCCTTTGCCCTCCAGTCAACACACGGTATTGACTAACATCCTCTAAAATTAGAGTTTGTGTTGTTCTTTTGGAAGAACATGTCAAAAACACATCAAGAAAAGCCTTGGTCCTTCTAGAAAAGAGGAGTGAACAGCCTTACTCACACACACACACACACACACACACACACCCATCTACCTTGTCGTAGCCGTTTCTTCTCCCCTTGGCAGGTTCGACAAGCGTTATTTCCTGAAGACGCAACGGAAATGCGAGATCCGGTTCCTACTCACTAACCTGTCCAAATACATGGATCACATGGAGAGATACCCGCACTCAATCCTTGTGAAATTCCTGGGTAAGGCTGGAATTTCAACGGGTAGCGGAAAAGAAACAAAAAACAGTTTCAGAGGGAGAATGACATCTTCCTCTTCCAAGTCTTTCCTCTCTTCCTCTGCCCCACAGGTGTTTACAGCATCATTGCCCCCCAAGAGAAGAAGGTAGGCAGTCTTCAAACTGCAGCCAACATTTGCAGCATATGATCAGATTCCTCTTCATAGGAATCAGCCATGACCAGCCCACTTCCAAAATCTCAACACTCTTTCCATCTCCTTGTTTCTTCCATTTGAGAGAGACAGAGAGAGAGAAAGAGAGAGAAAGAGACAAAGAGAGGGAAACAGAGAGAAAGAGAGATGGGACAGAAAGAGAGGGAAGACAGAGAGACAGAAAGAGAGGGACAGAGAGAAAGAGAGAGAGAGAGAGAAAGAGAGACAAAGAGACAAAGAGAGGGAAACAGAGAGAAAGAGAGATGGGACAGAAAGAGAGGGAAGACAGAGAGACAGAAAGAGAGGGACAGAGAGAAAGAGAGACAAAGAGACAAAGAGAGGGAAACAGAGAGAAAGAGAGATGGGACAGAAAGAGAGGGAAGACAGAGAGACAGAAAGAGAGGGACAGAGAGAAAGAGACGGGACAGAAAGAGAGAGAGAGAGAGAGACAGAAAGAGCGATAGAGAAAGAGAGAGACAGAGAGAGAGAAAGAGAGACGGGACAGAAAGAGAGGGAAGAGAGAGACAGAAAGAGAGGGACAGAGAGAGAAAGAGACAAAGATAGAGAAACAGAGAAAGAGATGGGGCAGAAAGAGGGAAGAGAGAGAGACAGAGAGGGACAGAGAGAGAGACAAAGAGAAAGAGAGATGGGCACACAAAGAGAGGGAAGAGAGAGACAAAGAGAGAGAAAGAGAGATGGGACAGAAAGAGAGGGAAGAGAGAGAGACAGAAAGAGAGGGACAGAGAAAGAAAGAGAGAAAGAGACAAAGAGAGAGAAACAGAGAAAGAGATGGGACAGAAAGAGAGGGAAGAGAGAGGGAGAGAGAGAAAGAGACAAAGAGACAAAGAGAGAAAGAGATGGGACAGAAAGAGAGGGAAGAGAGAAACAGAGAAAGAGAGATGGGACAGAAAGAGAGGGAAGAGAGAGAGACAGAAAGAGAGGGACAGAGAGAAAGAGAGACAAAGAGACAAAGAGAGGGAAACAGAGAGAAAGAGAGATGGGACAGAAAGAGAGGGAAGACAGAGAGACAGAAAGAGAGGGACAGAGAGAAAGAGACGGGACAGAAAGAGAGAGAGAGAGAGAGACAGAAAGAGCGATAGAGAAAGAGAGAGACAGAGAGAGAGAAAGAGAGACGGGACAGAAAGAGAGGGAAGAGAGAGACAGAAAGAGAGGGACAGAGAGAGAAAGAGACAAAGATAGAGAAACAGAGAAAGAGATGGGGCAGAAAGAGGGTAGAGAGAGAGACAGAGAGGGACAGAGAGAGAGACAAAGAGAAAGAGAGATGGGACACAAAGAGAGGGAAGAGAGAGACAAAGAGAGAGAAAGAGAGATGGGACAGAAAGAGAGGGAAGAGAGAGAGACAGAAAGAGAGGGACAGAGAAAGAAAGAGAGAAAGAGACAAAGAGAGAGAAACAGAGAAAGAGATGGGACAGAAAGAGAGGGAAGAGAGAGGGAGAGAGAGAAAGAGACAAAGAGACAAAGAGAGAAAGAGATGGGACAGAAAGAGAGGGAAGAGAGAAACAGAGAAAGAGAGATGGGACAGAAAGAGAGGGAAGAGAGAGAGACAGAAAGAGAGGGACAGAGAAAGAAAGAGAGAAAGAGACAAAGAGAGAGAAACAGAGAAAGAGATGGGACAGAAAGAGAGGGAAGAGAGAGGGAGAGAGAGAAAGAGACAAAGAGACAAAGAGAGAAAGAGATGGGACAGAAAGTGAGGGAAGAGAGAAACAGAGAAAGAGATGGGACAGAAAGAGAGGGAAGAGAGAGAGACAGAAAGAGAGGGACAGAGAAAGAAAGAGAGAAAGAGACAAAGAGAGAGAAACAGAGAAAGAGATGGGACAGAAAGAGAGGGAAGAGAGAGGGAGAGAGAGAAAGAGACAAAGAGACAAAGAGAGAAAGAGATGGGACAGAAAGTGAGGGAAGAGAGAAACAGAGAAAGAGATGGGACAGAAAGAGAGGGAAGAGAGAGGGAGAGAGAGAAAGAGACAAAGAGATGGGACAGAAAGAGAGGGAAGAGAGAGACAAAGAGAGAGAAACAGAGAAAGAGATGGGACGGGAAGAGAGGGAAGAGAGAGAGAGAGACAAAAAGAGAGGGATAGAGAGAGATATACACAGAGAGAGAAAGAGAGAGGGAGGGAGGAACAGAGAGAGAGAAAGTGAGGGGGAGAGAGAGAGGAAGAGGGAGGAAGAGAGGGGGAGAGAGGGGGAGAGAGAGGGACAAAGGGAGGGAGGGAGAGAAGGAGAGAGAGAAGGAGAGGGGGCGAGGGAGAGGGACAGACAGGAAGACACACGCAGAGAGAGAAACAGATCTCAACACTCTCATTTTCATCTCCTTGTTTCTTCCAAGAGAGGGAGGGAGGGAGGCAGGGAGGGAGGGAAAGAGAGAGATTTTCACTGCGGGGCTGGTCTTCCTCTGGGGTCTCCCACCTCCCTGTTATTTTTGATGGCTCTTGAGAGCCAACATTGGCTTTTTACCCTTCAACTCTTCCATCAGTTTCAACCTGCTCCTCTGCTCGCCCTTTCTGTTTCTCCCCGTAGAGATACTTCATCATCATGCAAAGTGTCTTCTACCCACATGAGAAGATTACCGAACGGTGAGTTGTCCACACTGGCTCTGAGAGACGGAAGATGGCAGAAGATGGGATCCATGGGTCTATCCTGGGACACTTGTCCACCCTTCTCTCCAGGAGGCTCAAGCATTCAATTCAGTGCCGTAAAACATATCCCTTTAGGACTGGATTCCTAGCTTTGCTTTTAGATCTCTTTGGGATAAGATGTAGAACCTCCTTACCATCAACCAATGGTAAAGCATCTTATAGATGGGTGGACTCCAACTCCCAGAATTCCCCTGAATTCATAGCCACCGCTAAGAATTCTGGGACCCTAACCCATCTGGATGTTGTTCCAGGTTGAGGAACACACTAATCCAAGAGTCACCAACCTTTCGGACCTCAGGGATCACTAAATTCATAATTTTAAATCCCGCGGACCACTAATATGATCTGCCTAATAACCGGCTGGGTGGGCGTGGCTCGGTGGTCATGTGACTGGGTGGGCATGGCCAACTCAATGTCACTCACATCGAGGGGCACCTCGCCAGCCTCTACTCGCCCCTCCCCTCCCAGCCACTCCTTGCCTGCCCGCCCGGGCGCCTTAGGGCCCCAACAGGAAGCAGTTGTTGGAGCTAAGCAGCCACCATGAGAAAGAGTTGGCAAAACAGCTCAGTTCAAATTGGATCTGACCAAGAAGGAGGCTCAGTAGAAGCACCTCACTGAGGACTAGGAGCATAGGCTTTCCAAGCAGAGGGAAGACCTGCGGGAGTGCAAGGCCAGGTACCGGCGCCTGGAGGCTCAGCGGGCTGAGACGGTCAGCCAGTTCCTGGCCATGATGCAGTCCCACTGGAACAAGGTCCTCCAGCTCTTCGCCACCAGCGGAGCTTCCCTCCAGCCTTCGCTCAAAGCTCCGCACCAGGAGGCTGAAGCAGACCCCAAGTCAGAATTTCTGCCCCCCTCTGCCCCACACAAAAAGACCCCAAAGGGGGAGACTCTCTGCAGCAACAAACATTCATTGCGTGTATCTATCCCAGGAGCTATAGTTTGAGGACCCCTAATTTAGTGCAATATAAAAAATGCAAATAATTTTTCTGCGGACCACCAAAATTTTCTCGTCGACCACCGGTGCTCCACGGACCACCAGTTGATGACCTCCGCTCTAACCCTATCCTTACTACCAACTGAATCCATGTGGATTGATGTTCCCGATTTAATGTGTCCTTCCAGGTATGACATCAAAGGGTGCGAAGTCGGACGCGGCACAGAGCCCACTGTAGACAGCAGTGAAGCCATTATAGTTTTTAAAGACTGCGACTTTGACGACAAGGTGATCTCCCTTAGTAAGTTCCTGCATGCCACGATACATGTGATCTGAAATCTTGGATCAGTTGGGATCAGGGGTGGGTTCTAACTTACCTCGCTGCTGGTTCGCTTCCTCCCGCGCCGTGTTGGCGCGCCTCGTGGGCGCACATGCGCAGTACTGAAAAATCACATTTTAAAAAAAAGAAAAGTTGAAAACAAGATGGCAGCGCATGCGCAGTGCCAGAAACTCAGCTTCTGCGCATGCGCAGAAGAAAAAAAATCAGAAAAAATTCTCCCCCCAAAAAAATTCCCGTCAAAAAAATATCCAAAAAAAAGATGACATGGACCGGCAGCAACCAAACCGGTTTGGTGATGTCATCGTGACGTCACCAGCAGTTTGCTACCAGTTCGGGCGAACCGGTCTGAACCGGGAGGAACCCACCTCTGGTTGGGATGTCATAGTAAAATTTTACATCTGAACCCATGCAATATATTTAATATTGGTTAAGAACGTCTGAAGCTGTAATTCCCAGTTTTGAATATCGGGCCAATATTATTATTATTTGGTGGCCTGTAGCACGCTCAGAATTGGAAACCTTTGTAGTTTGAAACAGCTGTTTGGAGCATGAAAGCTTGGCACTCAAATTCGCTAGAACTCAGAACGTTTCCAATAAAAACAGAACAATTTTAGGATATTCCTGGTAAGATCGCAGCAATCTGATGGGTTTATTTCAGGCTGAAAATGTTTTGTATACAGTTGTTGCTATTGTTGTTGTTAATTGCAAAGTCATGTCCGACCCATCGCAACCCCAGAGATAATGTTCCTCCAGGCCTTCCTGTCCTCTACCATCCCATCGGAGTCTATTTAATCTCACACCTACTGCTTCAGTGACTCCATCCAGCCACCTCGTTCTCTGCCGTCCCCTTCTTTTTTTGCCCTCAATCGTTCCCAGCATTAGGCTCTTCTCCAATGAGTCCTTCCTTCTCATTAGGTGGCCAAAGTATTTGAGTTTCATCTTCAGGATCTGGCCTTCTAAAGAGCAGTCAGGGTTGATCTCCTCTAGGACTGACCGGTTGGATCGCCTTGCAGTCCAAGGGACTCGCAGGAGTCTTCTCCAGCACCATAGTTCAAAGGCCTCCATTCTTTGGCGCTCAGCCTTCCTTATGGTCCAACTTTCACAGTCATACATTGCAACTGGGAAAACCGTAGCCTTGACTATACGCACTTTTGTTGGCAGGGTGATGTCTCTGCTTTTTAGTATGCTGTCTAGATTTTCCATAGCTTTCCTCCCCAGGAGCAAGCGTCTTTTAATTTCTTGTATACAGTACCCCTATTTTAAAAAGGACTGAGGGTGCCAACGTTTGGAGGGGTACAAGGGCACCTGAGTTCTCATGAGGTGGGAGAGCTGATCTGATTCTGGAACCATTGGGAGATATCGCTGCTTTCTGGGTCCTCTTACTCCAGAGGGCATCAAGCCTCTCCCCTTCTCTCCTCTACCCAGATCAAGACCAGACCTGGTTGCTGCAGCAAGTGAAGTTGGACACCCAGTTCCTCAAAGCTTTGCATGTGATTGATTACAGTTTGCTGGTGGGCCTGCAGCCTCTCCGTGATGATGACCGGTTCCTGAACAACACGCTGGGAAATATATTAGCCAAGACGAGATTGTGAGAGTTTTGCCAGGATGGGTGGGGGGTGGGTAGAGGAGCCCCATGTGTAACACTCTGAATCCTGGCTTATAAGTCATAATCAAAACCATTAGCCTCAACATCATCAGAGGTTTGCAAGATCAGATGGCATGAACATAACTTCTATGGTTGGTTGGTTGGTTGGTTGGTTGGTTGGTTGGTTGGTTGGTTGGTTGGTTGGTTGGTTGGTTGGTTGGTTGGTTGGTTGGTTGGTTGGTTGGTTGGTTGGTTGGTTGGTTGGTTGGTTGGTTGGTTGGTTGGTTGGTTGGTTGGTTGGTTGGTTGGTTGGTTGGTTGGTTGGTTGGTTGGTTGGTTGGTTGGTTGGTTGGTTGGTTGGTTGGTTGGTTGGTTGGTTGGTTGGTTGGTTGGTTGGATGGATGGATGGATGGATGGATGGATGGATGGATGGATGGATGGATGGATGGATGGATGGATGGATGGATGGGTTGGCTGGCTGGCTGGCTGGCTGGATTGCTGGCTGGATGGTTGATTGGATGGTTGGCTGGCTGGTTGATGGTTGCATGGATGGATGGATGGATGGATGGTTGTTTGGCTGGCTGGTTGCCAGTTGTTTGGTTGCTGGTTGCATGGATGGATGGATGGATGGATGGATGGATGGATGGATGGATGGATGGATGGATGGATGGATGGATGCTAGATGGGTGGGTTTGCTGGCTGGCTGGATGGATGGATGGATGGTTGATTGGATGGTTGGCTGGCTGGTTTATTTATTTATTTATTTATTAGTGAGATTTATATACCGCCTCATAGTGCAAGCACTCTCTAAGCGGTTTACACCATTAAGCAATGTATATTTACATTGCCCCCAACAATCTGGGTCCTCATTTTACCTACCTCGGAAGGATGGAAGGCTGAGTCAACCTTGAGCCGGTGAGATTTGAACCGCTGACCTGCTGATCACAGTCAGCTAAAGTGGCCTGCAGTACTGCACTCTAACTGCTGCGCCACCTCGGCTCTTCTTGGTTGCCGGTTGATGGATGGATGGATGGATGGATGGATGGATGGATGGATGGATGCTAGATGGGTGGGTTTGCTGGCTGGCTGGCTGGATGGATGGATGGTTGATTGGATGGTTGGCTGGCTGGTTTATTTATTTATTTATTTATTAGTGAGATTTATATACCGCCTCATAGTGCAAGCACTCTCTAAGCGGTTTACACCATTAAGCAATGTATATTTACATTGCCCCCAACAATCTGGGTCCTCATTTTACCTACCTCGGAAGGATGGAAGGCTGAGTCAACCTTGAGCCGGTGAGATTTGAACCGCTGACCTGCTGATCACAGTCAGCTAAAGTGGCCTGCAGTACTGCACTCTAACTGCTGCGCCACCTCGGCTCTTCTTGGTTGCCGGTTGATGGTTGCATGGATGGATGGATGGATGGATGGATGGATGGATGCTGGATGGGTGGGTTGGCTGGCTGGCTGGCTGGATGTATGGATGGTTCATTATCTGCAACAACTCAGAATTACTTCATACCTTAACACAGTGTTTCTTCATCCTGATATCTGTATGGACTTCAACTCCCAGAATTCCCCATCCAGCATGCTTGAAGATGGGTAGAGATGAACTCCTAGAATTCCCCAGCGAATCACTGCAGTTGTTAAGTTAGTAACACGGTTGTTAAGTGAATCTGGCTTCCCCATTGACTTTGCTTGTCAGAAGGTCACAAAAGGGGATCACATGACCCCCGGGACGCTGCTGTCAGGATTCCCAGTAGCAGCCCATAGGAAATCAAAACTCCAAGGCAGGATTCCTCAAAGTATAGCATGTCATATTGGCACAGCTGGTGAAAACCCGAATCTGGAGTCTCCCGGGTTTTCCCCACCCAGTTCAAAATCCAAAGCTCTTCCCCACATTACACACATCCATCACATGCCCCAGTCAGGTCACACTCCCCCTCCCGGGTGACTCCCATCCATGCTTAGGAGCCGAGGTGGCGCAGTGGTTAGAGTGCAGTACTGCAAGCTACTTCAGCTGACTGCTAGCTGCAGTTCGGCGTTCAAATCTCACCGGCTCAAGGTTGACTCAGCCTTCCATCCTTCCGAGGTGGGTAAAATGAGATTGTTGGGAGCAATATGCTGACTCTGTAAACCGCTTAGAGAGGGCTGTAAAGCACTATGAAGTAGTATATGTCTAAGTGCTATTGCTATTGCTCCTCCAGGTGCTCGGGAGAGTGTCCTTGGTTCCCAGAAGAAAGAATGTTATTTTGGCTACATATCCCCCTCAGCTATCTCTACTCCCCGCTTCCTTTCCCACAGTTCCAGCCAGCCTCGCTCTGGCAACCCTGAAGATGCTCAAAGATGGCTCCAGGGTTGACAGCTGCAGGGTTGACAGCCGTCATAAATATGAACCAGTTCCCAAGCATCCAGATTTTGATCTCATGATAGCACTTAGCACTTAATAGTACTTAGACTTATATACCGCTTCATAGTGCTTTTACAGCGCTCTCTAAGCATTTTACAGAGTCAGCATATTGCCCCCAACAACCTGGGTCCTCATTTTACCGACCTCGGAAGGATGGAAGGCTGAGTCAACCGTGATCATGTCATAATTGTAAAAAGCACTCATAACTCACTGTTTTCACGGCCGGTGTAACTTCGAACGGTCCCTAAACGAATGGCCGTAAGCAAACTGACCTTCCTTTTTTTCCTGCCACCAGGTCGGTCAGCTGTGAGTATCCTCGCCGCAATATTGCCAGAGCTACCTCCAACACATCTACCAGCAGCTGCTCCAGCTGTGAGCAGATCCTCCGGCTCTATCCAGATTACTTGCTTCCCTCCTTGAAACACGACCGGCCTCCAGATCAGTTGCTCCAAAGCGAGGGTTTCATGCATAACGTCGTGACACCGTTCCTGATGGAGAACAGCTACGAGGACATGAACTGCGTCATGGGCAGCGCGCTCTATTCCCCCAGCTTCTCCGATGTAACCAGCGATTCCTTCGCCGCGCAGCATCGCCGCATCCTGCCCGCCTCCAAAAACCCTCTACACACGATGGACGGGCCGGACTACCGCTATTACATAGGCATCATTGACCTCTTCACGGTCTACACTTTCCGCAAAAAAGTGGAACACTTATGGAAGAGCATCCGTTTCAGAGGCCAGCAATTCTCCACCGTTGCACCTTCTTACTACGCCCAGAGATTGTGTCAGTGGGTGGAAAGTCACACTATATGAACTAGAAAGGAGGCGGTGGGCCAGTTGTAACTGAAAGTAGGGCGGTAACCCTGTCTCTTCTCCTAAGTTCTCCCGGTCCCTGCAGATCAGTACTCGTTTCAACACAAGTCGCCTCTTGTGATTTTACTGGTGACCTCTTGGCTACACAGGAGATGGAGCTGAGTGACATTTCTCTAGAAATAGGTCACTTGGCAAGCAAGGACGGGGGGTCAGTTTTCCATGGAACATGGAAGTTCTTGAGGACATCTAGGTGGTGGCTTTGCGAAAGCTAGGTGGACACCTCAACCCCACGGACATTGCAATCAGCGGCACTGAATCCTTCCAAGTCAGAGAGAACAGCACGGGTGGGGGAAGCGCACCATCCAGTCTTCTCCCAAACAAGCCGTGTCCTCCTGGAACCGTAACTTTCTAGATCCGTAGACAAAGAACAGTTGGCGCAGTCCCTCTTGGTGCTCTGTAGGCCAACCCAATCCAGGCGGGTGCGGGGTTAATCAAGAGCTCCTTCCTCCAATGATTAAGGTCCCCAATCCACGAGGGGCAAAGGAAAGGAGGAGGATTTGGATTAAGAAGAATAAAGAGCTTCCAGAGAAAGGACTGGACTGATTCTTTAAAAACCCACCTTGGAAGTTTTCTTTATTTTATTTTATTTTATTTATTTATTTTTGTCAAGTATGTGTTGGTAATATATACAGAGATATAACATTGTTTATATACATAAGATGAGTACTGATAAGAGGGAACATTAGGACAGGGACGGTAGGCACGCTGGTGCACTTATGCACGCCCCTTACTGACCTCTAAGGAATCGGGTGAGGTCGACAGTGGACAGTCTAAGGGTAAAGTTTTGGGGGTTTGGTGATGAAACCACAGAGTCAGGTAGTGAGTTCCAGGCATTTACCACTCTGTTGCTAAAGTCGTATTTTCTACAGTCAAGTTTGGAGCAGTTCACTTTGAGTTTGTATCTGTTGTGTGCTCGTGTATTGTTGTGGTTGAAGCTGAAGTAGTCATTGACAGGAAGGACGATAATTTTATGAGCTATGCTTAGGTCGTGCCGAAGGCGACGTAGTTCTAAGCTTTCTAAGCCCAGGATTTCAAATCTGGTTGCGTAAAGTATTCTGTTGCGAGTAGAGGAGTGGAGGGCTCTTCTCGTAAAGTATTTCTGTACACTTTCTAATGTATTTATGTCCGATATGCGGTGTGGGTTCCAGACAGATGAGCTGTATTCGAGGACTGGTCTGGCAAATGTTTTGTATGCTCTGGTTAGTAGTGTGATATTACCGGAGAAGAAGGTACGTAAGATTAGGTTAACAGTTCTTGAAGCCTTTTTGGCAATGTTGTTGCAGTGGGCTTTGGCACTTAGGTCAACGGGGGTCACATGCGCATGTGGAGGGGGTGGGGCACATGAGGGGGCATTGAATGATGGCTGTTGGCACACGCGTGTGCACTTTCGGCACCTGAGGAAAAAGAAGGTTCACCATCACTGGCTTAGATTGTCTACAAAAAGGAGGTAGGAAAGTGACGGAGGAGCTGTTCCTTCTGCAAATCACCTGTTTTCTCAGGTTATAAGAGAAGGACTCAGAGTGGTGCAGTGGCCTAGAGGTGGAGCTCTTGCCTCATAATCAGGAGGCTGAGAGTTCGATCCTAGGTGGAGGCAGATATTTCTCTCTCTGGGCATGATGAGAATATATCTGCTGAATATGACTCCGCATTGGCAACAGGAAGGGCATCCGGCCAGTGAACACTCAGCTCCATTCAGTTACCCAGACCCTCCACCCCGCAAGGGATTATATGGGGTCATTAAAAGAAGATGATGATGACAATGATAAAAGAAGGACTCAGCTATGTCACGAACTCTAGGTGTTGGGCTGATGGACGATAGATGCACTGCACCTCGACAGATATTTTGCATAGGATGAAGGTGTCAATGTGCAAAGACCAGTCATGAAAGGAAAAGAAGTTGGAAGAAACATCTCCAAAATAAAATCAGTCTGAGAGTCAACAGGAGTTGACCTCTGGAATGACAGCCATGGATTTGTTGAGGTTCCTCCCAAGTTATGTGTGTTGGGTCAACACCAGCGGTGGGTTGCTTCTGGTTCGGCCCGGTTCTAAGAACCGGTAGCGCCGGCAATAGGAGGCTCCGCCCACCCATCCGCGCTTACTGCTGGTCAACGCAGCCCATGGCTCTCCTAAAACCAGGCGACCAATATGGTGCTCACCAAGTTTAATTTAATTTAATTTAATTTAAAGTTCAATTTAATTAAAAGTGGGACTCAGGGCGGCGTACAGCAGGAATAAGAACAATACACATAATACAAAATAATTTAAAACATTACATAATTTAAAAACCATTCATTCATGGGGGGATCCGATCTTCTTCACCCCGCCTGCCGGAAGAGCCATGTTTTTACAGCTTTGCGGAAGGCCAGTAGAGAGGGGATGGTCCAGATCTCTGGTAGGAGTTGGTTCCAGAGAGATGAGGCTCCCACAGAGAAGGCTCTCCCCCGTGGACCCGCCAACTGACATTGTTTGGCTGATGGGACCTGGAGGAGGCCAACTCTGTGGGACCTAACTGGTCATAGGGAGGTATGTGGTAGGATGCGGTCCCGGAGGTAACCTGGTCCTGAGCCATGTAGGCCTCGCAATTTAAACCTTAAATTGCGAGTCCTTGGACTTTGATGGCCATCACTGCCAAATGGCCCCCATAGGCCACGGGATTTGGGGATAGCAATAGCAATAGCACTTAGACTTATATACCGCTCCATAGTGCTTTACAGCCCTCTCTAAGCGGTTTACAGTGTTCAGCATATTGCCCCCAACAATCTGGGTCCTCATTTTACCGACCTCAGAAGGATGGAAGGCTGAGTCAACCTTGAGCCTGGTGAGATTTGAACAGCTAAACTGCTGAACTAGCAGTAGCCTGCAGTGCTGCATTTAACCACTGCGCCACCTTGGATCCACAATCCAAGGCACTTGAAAAGCTAGGGCTTGTACCTTAGGGTGCCAAACCCCAGAGGGCCACAAGAGGGCAGCAAAGCAACCCAAGAAAGGGATTTTCTTTGGTGCCCTCTTGTGGTTTTCTCCAGTTTTGCCACCTTTGGAAAGATAGATTAGCCATCCTGGAGCTAAGCAGACAAAGGGGTGGAAGAACGCATGTAATCTAGACTTCCACACATCCTGAACCACAAGCGTATATTAACCCCACCCCAGCTTAGTGTCTCTTGGGAACTGGGCCCCTGGCTTCAGCACCAGGAATGGGGGCTTGAAGCCCATGCTGCGACCTTTGCTTTCCATGCCGGCGCGGCAGGCTGGTGGTTGCCCAACCCTTGCTCTGTCTTGTCTCCTGCCCACTCGCCCCTAAATCTGGTTTCCCCACCCCCCACCCCACCCCAGGGCCACGCGTTCCTAACCAACCCTCCTTCCACGGAAGAAAAAACCGGCGTGGAGAGCGCATTTGGCAATCTTGACAGCCGGTTGCCCGGTGCGCCCGGGCGCCGCGATGGGGGGGGGGCGGTGGAGGGAGCCCGGAGCCGCCTCCCGACTGGCAGGGGGGGGGGCGCTGGCGGGCGGTGGGTGGGGCGTGGGGGGGGTCCGAGGAGGAGCCTGCGCTGCTTTGCAGAGCTCTTAAAGGGGTCGCGGCTCGGCCAGCTGGAGATTAACGGGGCCGCCAGCGCCGGGCGCGTTTTGGAGAGGCGATCGCGCGTCCGATGCGGCGGGTTCCTTTGGCCAAGCTGGTAAGTGGTTGCTTGGCGAGCGAGTCCCGTCTGCCTGGAGCCGGGAGAATTCCCCGGGGGGCCCTGCAGGAAGGCGGAGAGACGCCCTCCGACTCCCCACCCACCCCCCTTGCCATCCTCGCCTCTTTTTTTCCCAGGACGCGCCCTTGGCACTCGCGGGTCCCCCTGGGGCGCGCGCAAAGAGGCTGCCCGCCGCGTCCTCTCCACCCCGCGGGCTCTTTTGCGCGTCCCCCTGGCGCCCTCCTTCCCTTGGCACCGGTGCCCTCGCCTGCCCTGCCCAGCCTTCCCCTCCCTCCCCCCCGCGACCGCTTGCTAGGAATGAATCGACGCAGATAGATGGGGGGGGGTCTCTTTTCCCCACTGCGCTTTGTCCCTCGAAGGAGACTCTGGGGCATGTGCAGAGCGTCCTCCTTCGCTCTTCTGCCCGCCTGGCCCTGAATTCTTCTCCCGTCCTTTGGATTCTGGGTGCTTAAGCTGTTAAATCCTTGTTAGGTTGCTTTTTATTTTTATTTTTATTTTGTTAGAGAAGAGGACAAAATTATTCCTAATTGAAGAGGGGTGCTAATCCATGGCTCTACTCTTAAGAATGTTGTGAACCAGCGTTTGAAAACAGCCGTGGACACCCTGTGGCTTGCCAGATGTTTATTTATTTATTTTATTTATTTATTTTTGTCAAGTACGTGTTGGTAATATACATAGATATAACATTGTTTATATACATAAAATGGGTACTGATAAGAGGGAACATTAGGACAGGGACGGTAGGCACGCTGGTGCACTTATGCACGCCCCTAGGACTACAACTCCTAGCATCCTCTGCTTGGAAGAGAAGGGTTTGCTGGGAATCATGCTTTAACCGGCAGAAACGTGGCCTGTTTCCTACCCCTGAATGGATCACACTTGGGCAAAGGTTAGAATTCCCCTAATTTCTTCCTTTGAGAATTGGCCAACTGACTTCATTCAATCATCAGTTATGTTAATATTAAACTAGCATAGTTGTCAGGGGAGGAAGAAAAAAAAAGATGTTTTGTGTTTCTCTCATTGTCACCTAGTTACAACAGAGCTGGTGTTGTGATGAAATCTACAGGCAGCTAAGAAAGTTAGTGACGGAGGCGAAATTTATCTCACAAAGGAGAAATAGATCTTTTCCCGGACATCAGACATTAGAAAAAGAAACCGCAGTTTAAAAGTCTAAGTAAAAATATTTATTTCGGTACAAAACAATAAATCCTCATTAGTCTACATTTCTGATATGAAAATAGGTCTTGCTTCGATAGAAGCTAGGAACAGAAGGAAGGAACGGAGAAAGGAAAGTGCACATGCGTACAAGAACATATCAATCACGTGCTCAGGAATAAACCATTATATTAGATAGGGATGCTTCTCCCTGCATGTACATATAACAGGCAATATAAAATCACTGCTTGACAGTTAGTTTTGAAACGAGACAAAATTAAACGAGCAAAATTAAACATGCCGCCTTTCTTGATAACACATTTACCTGTGTTACCTGGGTGATAGATCTCTTGGCTAAAACCAGTCCATTCTTTTATTGCTTTTTTTTAAAAAAAAACCAACGCCTAATTCTGGCGACTTGTGTGGCACACCGAAATCTTTAATAACTGAAATTTCTTAATGTTGTAAATAGTTTCTTCAGATGCCTAAGGATATTGATCTGTTAAGGCCTCCGCTGAACCCACGGATAAGTAGTCCCAAAATTGCTTTATCCTTGGACTTGTTTGTTTGTTTTTCTTCCATTAAATAAATCCTTCGCTTTCCTCACCTGTCAGTTAGAACTGAAGAAGCTTCTTGGATGAGAAGCGAAATGTTTTCAAAGAAAAATAAAAAGAGGAAAACCCCGTTGTCTTTTGGAAAACAGGACTTGTCCCTTCGGGACTGGCAACACCTGGATGGTTGAGCATCTCTGTAAGCAATGGAGAAGTCACCTTTGGAATCGCTCACCTGTCTTGTCTCTTTTTTGTAGGGCGGTTGTCCCAGAAACCCAAGCCAGATACATGGCTAAAAACTCCTTAAAGGATGCAAGTGCTTGTAAGTATCCAATGGCTCTGAAATTTCCAGAGATCTGGAGGGCTCTGTTATATTGTAATGCAGAGGTTCTCAAACTTGGCAACTTTAAGACTTGTGGACTTCAACTCCCAGAATTTTGGGAGTTGAAGTCCACAAGTCTTACAGTTGCCAAGTTTGAAGACCTCTGTTGTAATGCCTTGGTAAGACCACACTTGGAATACTGCATTCAGTTTTGGTCGCCATGATGTAAAAAAGATGTTGAGACTCTAGAAAGAGTGCAGAGAAGAGCAACCAAGATGATTAGGGGACTGGAGGCTAAAACATACGAAGAAGAACGGTTGCAGGAACTGGGTATGTCTAGTTTAATGAAAAGAAGGACCAGGGGAGACATGATGGCAGTGTTCGAATATCTCAGGGGCTGCCACAAAGAAGAGGGAGTCAAACTATTCTCCAAAGCACCTGAGGGTAGAACAAGAAGCAATGGGTGGAAACTAAACAAGGAGAGAAGCAACTTAGAACCAAGGAGAAATTTCCTGACAGTGAGAACAATTAATCAGTGGAACAGCTTGCCTCCAGAAGTTGTGAATGCTCCAATGCTGGAAGTTTTTAAGAAGAGATTGGATAACCATTTGTCTGAAGTGGTGTAGGGTTTCCTGCCTAAGCAGGGGGTTGGACTAGAAGACCTCCAAGGTCCCTTCCAACTCTGTTATTCCATTCTAGTCTAATGAAAAGAAGTACTAGGGGAGACAGGATAGCAGTATTCCAATATTTGAGGGGCTGCCACAAAGAAGAGGGAGTCAAACTATTCTCCAAAGCACCAGAAGGCAGGACAAGAAACAATGAGTGGAAACTAATCAAGGAGACAACCAACCTAGAAATAAGGAGAAATTTCCTGACAGTTAGAACAATTAATCAGTGGAATAGCTTGCCTCCAGAAGTTGTGAATGCTCCAACACTGGAAATTTTTAAGAAGAGATTGGATAACCATTTGTCTGAAGTGGTGCAGGGTTTCCTGCCTAAGCAGGGGGTTGGACTAGAAGACCTCCAAGGTCCCTTCCAGCTCTTTTATTCTGTTATCTCTGTTTGGTTGCATCCTGCCTGCGTCTGGGTAGCCATTGGTTTATCCACACATATCTTCTCTTTTGCAGTCTCGCCTGTTCTTCACTCTCGTTGTGTTGTGTGCCTGTGGCATCGTTTACTTCCTGTTGTGTCCACGCCTTTGTAGTTCCCTGTGTTGGCTCAGCTGCCAGCCCAGAGAAGGAAAGGAGAGCAGGCGGGCACAGAGTTTTAAAACTGCCCGGTTTGAGGGCTATATCAGCGTTCCAGATGGAAAGGTGAGTCCAATCTCAAGAGTAGGAAGAAAGGCAGTTTGGATGCAACGTGGGTCAGGAAGCCCTTGCAGCCAAACTGGGGAATCCCAAAAACCCTAGATAAATAGCAATAGCACTTAGACTTATATACCGCTTCATAGTGCTTTACAGCCCTCTCTAAGCGGTTTACAGAGTTCAGCATATTGCCCCCAACAATCTGGGTCCTCATTTTACCCACCTCGGAAGGATGGAAGGCTGAGTCAACCTTGAGCCTGGTGAGATTTGAACACCTGAACTGCTGAACTGCAGTGCTGCACTTTAACCACTGCGCCACCTCGGCTCCTTAATTTAAAATACATTTTAAATGGCCCTTCGATGCTAGTTTTCTCCTTGTAAAGATAGGAGAGCAGCTTCAATATGAGAACGCCATACAGATGCATAACAAAAGCTTTTTAATAACGCAGGGGCTCTTATCTTGTTAATGCAACCGTTCAGCTTCACAAATGGGTGGCCTGAAAAGGTTATGTGGCGGAGTGGTTTTGCGTGGCGTTGTCAGCCAATCACAGTAGAACTTTTTTGGGCAAGACCCAGCCAGAAGATATGTGATGTTCATTGATTATGGACGGCAATTTTAAGATGTGTGGACTTCAACTCCCAGAATTCCCCAGCCAGGAGAATTGTGGGGACTGAAGTCCACCCTTCCTTCCTTCCTTCCTTCCTTCCTTCCTTCCTTCCTTCCATCCATCTATCCAATCTTTATATATTTTGTTTCTCTTTCATTATTTTCTTTCTTCTCTTTTTCAGTATCAGAACTAATCCTTCTTCCCGCTCCTCTTTCTTGTTCTTTCTTTCTTTCTTTCTTTCTTTCTTTCTTTCTTTCTTTCTTTCTTTCTTTCTTTCTTTCTTTCTTTCTTTCTTCCTTCCTTCCTTCCTTCCTTCCTTCTTTCTTTCTCTTTTTCTCTCTTTCTCTCCTCTTTCTCTCTTTTTCTTTCTTTCTTTCTTTCTTTCTTTCTTTCTTTCTTTCTTTCTTTCTTTCTTTCCTTCCTTCCTTCCTTCTTTCTTTCTTTCTCTCTTTCTCTCTTTCTCTCTCTTTCTCTCTCTTTCTCTCTCTTTTTTTCTTTTTTTCTTTCTTTCTTTCTTTCTTTCTTTCTTTCTTTCTTTCTTTCTTTCTCCTTCCTTCCTTCCTTCCTTCTTTCTTTCTTTCTCTCTTTCTCTCTTTCTCTCTCTTTCTCTCTCTTTCTCTCTCTTTTTTTCTTTTTTTTTCTTTCTTTCTTTCTTTCTTTCTTTCTTTCTTTCTTTCTTTCTTTCTTTCTTTCTTTCTTTCTTTCTTTCTTTCTTTCTTTCTTTCTTTCTTTCTTTCTTTCTTTCTCTCTCTCTCTCTCCCTCCCTCCCTCCCTCCCTCCCTCCCTATGAAATTTGAAGTCCATTGGTTATAGCAGTGTTCCTGACCCTTGACAACTTTTAAGATGTGTGGACTTCAACTCCTAGAAGTCCCCAGCCTTCCTTCCTTCCTCCCTCCCTCCCTCCCTCCCTCCCTCCCTCCCTTCCTACGAAATTTGAAGTCCATTGGTTACAGCAGTGTTCCTGACCCTTGACAACTTTTAAGACATTTGGACGTCAACTCCCAGAATTCCCCTGTGAGCATGAATTCTGGGAGCTGAAAACCACAGCTTTTGAAGCAGGCTTACAACATTACATAGCCGCTCGGAATTGACTTGTTATATGTTGCAAAGCCAGTTAGGAGAAAAGGAAGGGGGAGGAAATGATGGAAGGATTTTGCTTCTGTGAGCTACATTGGGATACACCTAAAATGAAACTTTCAGTGGGGGGGGGGGAAATCTCTTGGCAGAGGAATCCCCTCTCCCCAATTTTAGCCTCGAGAGCAATCCTACGGCCCATTTCCATGCTTCTTCTAATATTTTCTTCTTCTTCTTCTTCTGGTTAGCCACTGGCTCAAGTCCCGTGCCGCCAATGTGCCGTGGTATCCAGTTCCGGACAGATGCTGGGCTCCCATTCGGGGAAAGAGATCGACGCCAAGGAATGCGTCCTGCGTATGAACCAGGCCCCCACCCAGGGCTACGAGGAAGATGTGGGCAGCCGCAGCACCCTTCGAGTGGTCTCCCACACCAGCATCCCTTTGCTGCTACGCAACCAGAGCTACTTCTTCAAGCAATCCTGTGACACCACCTACATCATTTGGGGTCCTCCCAGGCTGATGAGCCGGGAGAAGATCGGCCTGGTCTATCGGACCCTTGCGAAGGTCAAGGAGATGTATCCGGCTTTGCGTCTCTACACTCTCACCGAGCACACCATGGCCCGCTGCGACGAGCTCTTCCAACTGGAGACGGGGAAAAACAGGTGAACCGAAGACCTCCTTGCCAAGGGAGGAATCCGGTGGAGCAGCAAAGCGCCGTGATGAAATTCCCAGCTTCTATTCTTGATGGAAAGCTTGGAAGAAGTCGTTGAGCGGCTTCTGGTGGAATTCGGTAGCAAAGTGAGGATGGAAGCCCTCGTGATGTTGAGTTCCAGCGACAGCTGAGGCTCCAATTCAGAGGTCTTCAAACTTGGCAACTTTAAGACTTGTGGACTTCAACTCCCAGAATTCTCCAGCCAGCATAGAGATTTCTGGGAGTTGAAGTCCACAAGTCTTAAAGTTGCCAAGTTTGAAGACCTCTGCTCCAATTCCTGCCAAATCCCTTCATTTATTTATTTATTTATTTGTTTATTTGTTTATTTGTTTATTTGTTTATTTGTTTATTTGTTTATTTGTTTATTTATTATTTATTATTTATTATTTATTATTTATTATTTATTATTTATTATTTATTATTTATTATTTATTATTTATTATTTATTATTTATTATTTATTATTTATTATTTATTATTTATTATTTATTATTTATTATTTATTATTTATTATTTATTATTTATTATTATTGTTTAATATAAATACAAAGAGCAACATATTCAATATCCATATAAACAGTGTGTTGTCTAGTTACAAATCTTTTGAGTGATACTCATCATTTATTTATTTATTTTTATTTGTCAAGCATATATAGGATTACAGAGAAAGTATAAATATGATTGTGGATACATGCATGTATAAACATGGTTATGAATACATGATATGGGTACGAATGCATGGGGACATTAGGACAGGGACGGTAGGCACAGTGGTGCACTTATGCACGCCCCTTACAGACCTCTTAGGAATCGGATGAGGTCAACAGTGGACTAAGTCTAAGGTTAAAGTTATGGGGGTTTGAGGAAGAAACCACAGAGTCAGGTAGTGCATTCCAGGCATTGATCACTCTGTTGCTGAAGTTGTATTTTCTGCAGTCGAGTTTGCAGTGGTTTACATTGAGTTTGTATCGTGTGCTTGTGTATTGTGGTTGAAGCTGAAGTAGTCATTGACAGGTAGGACATTGTGGCTGATAATTTTATGTACTATGCTTAGGTCGGATCGAAGACGGCGTAGTTCTAAGTTGTCTAAGCCCAAAATTTCAAGTCTGGTTGCATAGTAACAATAATCATAGTAATAATATTCTCTAGTAGTAATCTCGTAATGACAATGCTTTTCCCTCATAATATTAATACATATTAATTATTAATACTAATCAAAATTAATAAGTTACAATAATCAACCCTAATAGTGAAATTAATCTTTTCTCTTGTGATTTTAGAAGTTCTAACTTCTGTTTCTCTTTATTTAACCATCGATAGAACAGATCCCATATCTCAAAATGTTCAGTGTCTTCCTTTTCTTTAATTTCAAGTGTTAGTTTATTCATTTCTGCACATTCTAAGATTTTTGTTATTATCTTTTCTTCTGTAGGGATCTCCTTGCCCTTCCAATGTTGTGCAAACACGATTCGTCACTAAACGAAATTGTCGTTTAAGGTGGCTGACCCCTGTTTTAGACCCTTGTAAGCAAAAGAGACTTTTGTTTCTACAGGTAGTCCTCAACTTACGACAATTTCGTTTAGTGACAAATCGTTTTTGCACTAACGTTTAGTGATATATGGGAGCCGCAGCAGAGGGATGAAAGAGCCACATGTGGCTCCAGAGCTGCGGGTTGCAGACCCCTATTCTAGTCCAACCCCCTGTTCAAGCAGGAGATCCTATACCATTCCAGACAAGTGACTGTCCAGTCTCTTCTTGAAAACATCCAGTGATGGAGCGCCCACGATTTCTGGTGGCAAACTGGTTAATTGTCCTCACTGTTAGGAAGTTTTGCTTTGTTATGCTTTATAAACCCCACACCGTGTCCCCACAGTCACTTCTTCGTTTGCCCAGATCAGGGGTCAGCAACCGGTGGCTCTGGAGCCGCATGTGGCTCTTTCAACCCTCTGCTGCCTCCTTGTCATTGGTCAGCTCCACAATTGATAGGGCTTTTGGTTAGGACAGGTAGAGGAAAAAGGATGCTGCGCTAGGAGGAGACTCTATGGTGTTTGAACTGGACTTCCGGTCGGCTCCAGAATTGAACGGGGGCTTCTGGTTAGGACCTTTATGGCTGTTTGAGTGTTTAAGGTTGCTGAACCCTGCTCTAATCTATCTATCTTTCTAACCCAGTGTTTCCCAAAGTGTGGTATGTGTACCCCCAGGGGTACGGGAAGAGTTTGGTGGGGGTACGCGTTGCACCGGAGTTTGGTGAGGATCACGTGGGAATATCCACTGCACCGTGCTTAGCTGCGCCCACAGAACAAGGAAAGAAATAGGCGCGTATCACAGTTTTTACATGGGAACTGGGGCCATCGTACATCGTATCGCAACTCATTATGGCGGGAACTTCTGTGCATCCTTCGCGCAGCTCGGGTTCGGCCATTTTTAAACTGCGGGAACATTAACAGTTGACGTTGAGCCGCGGAGCTGTTTAAACGCCAGAGAATTGCAGTGTTATCTAACGGTTAGACAGTCTTGTGAGGCGTGACACGGCGTGAATATACTGCACTTCGTTACAGAGACAACTTACTTCTTTAATAGTTCGTTCCGGGCGCCTGTTATCGTGCTTTAGTAAGTTCCACTGATTTTGATTATTTTTATAAAATACAATTTTCATCCCTAACAGAGATTATGGATCGCTGGTTGAAATCTGGAACTACTAAACCGAAAGAAAGTAATGATTGTAGTAGCAATCATTAGAAAAAATAAATATATTTTGATTTTTATTAAAGCATATGTTTTTTATGAGGGGTACTCAGCGTTACGAAAATTATGGAAGGGGTACACATATGTCAAAAGTTTGGGAAACACTGTTCTAACCCAACAACTGGCATATCTGGCAGGGTTTTCCTTGGTTCCTCCTGCATCGAATCTCAGAATCTTCTCTTTTCGACCCGCAGGATGAAATCTGGTTCCTTTCTCAGTACCGGCTGGTTCACCATGGTTTTGGCCATGGAGTTGTGCGAGCAGATTTTTGTCTTCGGTATGGTCAGCGAGAACCACTGCAAGTAAGTAATTTGGAGGTGGTTTTCTGGGCTGGGAAGTGAAAGGAGAAAACGGGGCCATCCTTCTCTTTATCCCTTAGTTCTTGGGAGGCTACGCTTTGAGCTCTGGTGGTCAGGGTGAAGAGGTGGAGAACATCTTGGAGATGTTCTCCAAAAAAATGATGCCACCCCAAAAAGCCCATTTCCCAGAAGACACAAAGATGGGGAATCAGTATCAAAAGGATCAACTCTTCCCCAGGTAATCTCTATGGAGATTCTCAGTCATCCAGGTCATGTCCCAAAGGGGCTTTTTTCAAAAGGCAACTGGACTTGGTTTTTCCTTGAAGACATTTCGCTTCTCATCCAAGAAGCTTCTTCAGTTCTTCAGAAGGCAACTGGACTTTGTTTTTCCTTGAAGATGTTTCGCTTCTCATCCAAGAAGCTTCTTCAGTTCTTCAGAAGGCAACTGGACTCTGTTTTTCCTTGAAGAGGTTTCGCTTCTCATCCAAGAAGCTTCTTCAGTTCTGACTGAAGAAGTTTCTTGGGTGAGAACTGAAGAAGCTTCTTGGGTGAGAAGCGAAAGGTCTTCGAGGAAAAAAACCAGAGAAAGTCTCGTTGCCTTTTGAAAAAAAGCACCTTTGGGTCTTCCCCAGGTAAGGATAACCCAAAAATAAAAAATAAAAAAAACATTTTCTCTCTGTGGCCTCAATCAATATTTTTGTTTTATTAATGGCCAGTTATTTCAGGCTACCTTCGGTGGAATGTCAGTGTTGCATGTCAGCTCTTAACAGGCTGGGATATATATATATATATATATATATATATATATATATATACACACACACATACACATATATATATATGTGTGTAACATTTTTTGCTGATAAATGAAAATAAAGGGAGACTATTATAGATCTATTTCGAGCTATTTTGCTCTCGTCAGATAGCCACACCCTTACTGGGAATTGAACCTGGGCAGTCTGCTTGTAAGGCAGTAGTTTAACCTCTAGGCCACAAGGTTCTCTTCCCTATCAGCTCTTCACCAGGAAAGGGTTATATATGTTTATTCTGTCGAGTCATCCTGGTGTATGGAAGGAAACATCACATCACACACACACACATATATATATATATAGTGGTTTAAACTTGTCTCTTTTCGATCGGCAGAGACAAGAACCAACCGCCGGTGCCTTATCACTATTTTGAGAAGGGGCGACTGGACGAATGCCGGATGTACCAGGCCCACGAACGAGCTGCCCGCGGTGGGCACCGTTTCATCACCGAGAAAGCCATATTTTCTCGCTGGGCAAAGAAAAGGAAAATCATCTTCACTCATCCATCGTGGTCTGATGGGTAGAAGGGGCTATTTGTGGCCTGGCTGGCGGAAACTTTGCCACGTGGCGAGGCCGAAGAAATTACGGTGTTGCAGAAACTTGGAAAGCTGGCACCGAGAGACGTCTCCGTGAACAAAATATCTCTCCGTTGTCGTCTCCTCTTACCGCCCTATTTTTAACGTTCCGTCGAGAGACCGCAAATTCTTCCTGTTTTTTTCTTCTTCTTCTTTTATTATTATTTTCTCCGTGCCTGGTTTTGTGTAATGATTTTTATTTTTGCACAGAAAAAAGGAAATGCTCTAACGAAAGTTGGAGGCCAGAGGTCTGATGCTTCCTGTTAGGGGCGGATTCTGGAGGGTTGAATTGAGAAGGAAACGGATGTTGACGTTTTGTGTTGCAAACCCTCCCTGAAACTTAAAAGTTGCAACCAACGAAAGCCTCGAGAGATCTCTCTGGATCTCGAGAGATCTCTCTGGATCTCTCCTGCCCTCCTTCCATTTGGCCAGGTTTGCAATTCTGGGGCAGAACCCTAGAAGGAAATCTGGGATGTAACAGACGAAAACCTGACTCCGATGGCGCAGCACTTTAACTAAACCAGTTTACAGTGGTTTGTTTACAGCTTAGGTAGACCTAAGGTGGCTTTTTCCGTAATGACATCCACACTCAAGTTATCTCTTCACCTCTCACCTGAGGCCAGAGTTCAGGATAGGTAGTCCTCGACTTCAGACCACATTTGGGAGCGGAATGTCCGTGGCTAAGCATTTCTCCCTCCCGTGGCTCTAAAGCGAATCGCTGCAGCTGGTAAGCAAATCGCTTGGTCGTTAAGCAAAGCTGGCTTCTCCCATCTTATTTTGCTTGTCAGGAAGCAGGTTAGGAAGGCAATCACATGACTCTCGTAAATCCATGCTGACTGCCCAGCACCCAAATTTTGATCATGGGGGAGGGGGCTTCTTTGAAGGACAGGGACATGGCTCCACGTTGCCCCCTCCCATCCCTGTTTGGTCCTCTGTGGGAGACAGTGTGAGGGAGGCAGAAGCAAAAACTGGAGTGGGAACAACAGGAGAATTTGTGGGGGGGGGAGGGGGTTGGGCAGAATCCTGAAGTCCCATCAGGAGAGATTCAACTGTGGCTTAGAAATACATTTTCAATAAATTTGGTTTATTCTACTGCCTCTTGTTTTCCTTCCTTTCCATTTTTCCTTCCTTCCTTCCTTCTTTCCTTCCTTCCCTCCTTCCCTCCCTCCCTCCATCCCTCCTCTCCTTCCTTCCTTCCTTCCTCTCCTTCCTTCCCACCCTCTTTCCCTCCCTCCCCTCTTCCCCTTCCCTTTCTCTGCCCTTCATTTCCTCCCTCCCTCCTCTCCTTCATTCCTTTCCTTCCTTCCCACCCTCTTTCCCTCCCTCCCCTCTTCCCCTTCCCTTTCTCTGCCCTTCATTTCCTTCCTTCCTTCCTTCCATCCATCCATCCATCCATCCTCTTTCCTTCCTTCCTTCCTTCCTCTCCTTCCTTCCCACCCTCTTTCCCTCCCTCCCCTCTTCCCCTTCCCTTTCTCTGCCCTTCATTTCCTTCCTTCCTTCCTTCCTTCCTTCCTTCCTTCCTTCCTTCCTTCCTTCCTTCCCTACCTAAATTCATTCTGATTTTAGTTCCATGAAATTGGACTTAAGGCTTGGGGAGGAAGGAAGCCAGCAGGGAATCAATCTTTTCTTTTCTTTTCTTTTCTTTTCTTTTCTTTTCTTTTCTTTTCTTTTCTTTTCATTCTTTCTTTCTTTCTTCTCTCTTTCTTTCTTTCTTTCTCACTTTCTCTCTCTCTCTTTCTCTTTCTTTCTCACTTTCTCTCTCTCTCTTTCTCTTTCTTTCTTTCTTTCTTTCTTTCTTTCTTTCTTTCTTTCTTTCTTTCTCTCTCTCTCTCTCTCTCCCCCACTCTCTCCCTCTCTCCCTCCCTCCCTCTCTTTCTCTTTCTTTTCCTTGCCTTGCCTTCCTGCAAACTGGACTTCTCTGATGCCTATGTGGGAATCCTCCCTCTGCGTATGCGTGCCTGAGCTTATGCACATCCATACTCCTTGTCCACTCACGGCTTCCTCAGTTTCCCTCCTTCCATTCTTGGCTGCCACCAGTCACCAGTCTCTTTGGATCAGTTCCAAACCAATAAACTCTCACACCAAAAGTTTCCTGGGGTTCCTGTGCACATCTGTTTGTATTCCAGTTGTTTCGCGGACAGTTCCTGGGACAGAGATAAACCATGGCTTGCTAGCGGATATCATTGCTCGGTTAAACCATAGCTGGTTTGCATGCAACAATTTCACATGCTGAGTGCCTTTTAAACTTGGGACTTGCCTTTTCTTGTTGCAGTTTTCTGGATTTGACCTAAAGGCACATTAAATTAGCCAGTTCCTCCTCCTCCTCCTCCTCCTCCTCCTCCTCCTCCTCCTCCTCCTCCTCCTCCTCCTCCTTTCAAAATCTGAATAGTTGCCAGTCAGAAAGATATTCCTTGAAACTGGCATCAACCACTTCTGAGTCATTAGCTTTCCTGAAATGAAAATTGAATTAAAAGAATTGCTCAAACTCCGCTCACGCCACCTGAATAAATCAGGCCAGGGAATTAGAACAAATATTTGATGGGGAAAAGGGACTGCAATTCCCATTATCCTTGATTAAGGCCTCGTTTTTTGGGGAACCTGCCAGGGGTTCCCCAGACTTCTAAAAAAAATTTGGGGTGGGGGGAACGCGACGGAGAGAATAAAGCTTTATTTTACTTCCAAGCAGGAATTTATGAAGCTGTTTCGCTCCCTCGCTTCTGGTTCAAAAAAAAAGAGATTAAATCAAAATTGTGGGCCCAGATTTGCTGCGTCGGTGGGAGAACAGATCATCTTTTGTTGGAAGTTAAGAAGAGGCTAAAACATTCCTTTGGCGTCTGAAATGCGGAATTTGCAAGCATTGTGTAGTTGGGTCAACCCCCACCCCCCAAAAAAAACAAATCTGCTATTCTGGAACCTCTGAAGAGCAGTCAGCGTTGAGTCTCTGAACCGAGACAATTTTCTAAACAATAGTGTTTGTGTGAAACTGCGTGTTTACAAGTGTGGGCTAAAAAATGCCTTTGCTTTTTTATTTTTATTTTTAAAAAAAAAAAATAATTTTTTTAATTTTTTTTTAAACATCCCAGTCTTATCCCTTGGTAAGCCTATTTTAACCAGCGCAGAGATCTACAAGAAGTGATCCAGGGTTACTATGGCAACTGAATTTGGAGAGCGGAGAAATGGGTATGCCAACTCCTTTCTGAACTAGAAGGAAAAAGAGCTGCTTTCTAGATGTCTCCAAAAAAAATTTCCAACAGCCTTCTAGACGCAAATCGTTCGACTTCTGGAGGCAAGTCGTTCCACTGATTAATGACAGAATGACAGAATTGGAAGGGACCTTGTAGGTCATCTAGTCCAACCCCCGGCCCAAGCAGGAGACTCTACACCAGTGATGGCGAACCTTTTTGGGTTCACGTGCCAAAAGGGTGTGTGTGCGCGCACTAGTGCGCACACACATTCCCACACCCATTCCCTCCCCCCCACGCATGCGCACAACCCCCCCACGCTGCCCCCTGTGCATGCGTACACAAACACACACCCAAGCAAAAGCCTTACCGAAGCCTGGGACGGTGAAAAACAGCAAAACGGGCAAACCGGAAGTTCAGAAAAACGCACTTCCGGTTGGGCCGTTTTTTGCATTCTGGGGCTTCAGGAAGCTTCCCTGAACCCTCCGGAGTGCGAAAAACAGCCCAACGGCAAACCGGAAGTGCGTTTTTCTGAACTTCCGGTTTGCCGGTGGAGCTGAAATAGGTCAACGCCTCACGTGCCCTCCGATATGGCTCCGCGTGCCATAGGTTCGCCATCACTGCCCTACACCATTTCTGATAGATGGCATTTCTTGGGAGCCTCCAGTGATGAAGCTCCCACAATTTTTTTTTTAATTAAAAAGTTTTATAAGTAATACAAACATTTTTCTCCCCACCCCTCCCCCCTCGCTCCCCCCTTGCCCTCCCCCCCAACTCTCCCACCCCCCTCCCTAGACTTCCCAGAACAAACACAGGGTATAGTATTTATAAACATAAAACTGAAATGTGCTAACAAATTATTGACTTCAAAATCTCTCTAAATCTTTAACTCCTTATAGCTCAAAACCCTTTTAACTTAAACTAAGAATTAAAAATGCTTCATTCGTAAGCTATTTGAATCTTCTTGGTCTGGTACTTATTTTGAATATAGTCAATCCATCTTCTCCATTCCAATATATATCTTTTGTTTGAGTGATCTTTAAGATATGATGATATTTTTTGCCATATCTGCCAAATGCACGACTTTTAGTGTCCATTCCTCGATAGTAGGTGGATCACTCCCACAACTGCTGAAGGCAACTTCTGTTCCATGGGTTGATTGCTCTCCCTGTCAGAAAATTCCTCCTTATTTCCAGGTTGAATCTCTCCTTGGTCAGTTTCCATCCATTGTTCCTTGTCTGGCCTTCAGGTGCTTTGGAGAATAGCTTGACCCCCCTCCTCTCTGGGGCAACCCTAGCTGTCACGAAATTTCTCCTTAGTTCAAGGAGAGAAACAACCTAGAACTAAGGAGAAATTTCCTGGCAGTGAGAACAATTAATCAGTGGAATGACTTGCCTCCAGAACTTGTAAATGCTCCAATACTGGAGGTTTTTAAGAGATTGAATAACCATTTATCTGAAATAGTACGGAGTGTCCTGCATGAGCAAGTCCCTTCCAAGTCTCTTATTCTATTAATCAGTGGAATAGCTTGCCTTCTGAAGTTGTGGGTGCTCCATCACTGGAGGTTTTTAAGAAGACACTGGACAGTCACTTGTCTGAAATGGTACAGGATCTCCTGCTAGAACAGGGGGTTGGACTAGAAGACCTCCAAGGTCCCTTCCAATCCTATTATTCTGTCATTCTGCCTTGCAAGAAAATTTAAGAAGACCCAGAAAATGCAGCGTTTCAGCTTTAGGATCGTCTAAGTAGCTTTAATAACGCAGGATGGCCGCTTAAACGACCGTCTGAAGTTACGACCGACCTCCCCAGGGTTACTTATAACCCGTTTTCTGCCAAAGGATTTCCGTCTTTCAGCCCGAAGAGAAAACCTGTCATGTGCATAGCAGGCTGTTAGTCCAGCTTGAATTACGTAGCTCTTTATTATGAACCATGAGGACTAGAATATTGATCAGTTTAGGGTGAAAGATAATAGTTTGGTTATTGCCTGCTGAAAGACGCCTTTCCCCACCCCAATCCTTGGGTGGCTGGTTACCTCTGCAGGGAGATTTGAGGGCAAATGAACCAAGAATATTGATTCGGTCCAGTCCTGTTCACACAACATAATAGCCAGAAGAGTTCAAGATCTCAAAATCGCCCAGAGCTGTTGGATGTGAGATGGGTAGCAAATAAATTGTATAAATAAGTTACATCTGCGGACGGCAAGTCCCACAATGCTATGTTTGCTTAGTGTTAGCAAAGAGGGGTGTTTGTTTGTTTGTTTGTTTTATCTTGCATTTAGCATGTTGAGTAACCCCATCCAGTTTGCTCAACGCACGTCTGAACGGGCTGAACACGGACCCAGAGAAAAAGAGAGTGGATTCAGCATTTTGGGCTTAGATAGCTTAGAACTTCGTCGCCTTCGATCTGACCTAAATGTAGTTCATAAAATCATCTGCTGCAATGTCCTACCTGTCAATGACTACTTCAGCTTCAACCGCAACAACACACGAGCACTCAATAGATTCAAACTCAATGTAAACCTTTCCAAACTCGACTGCAGAAAATACGACTTACGTAGCTTCTTCTCCGGTAATATCACACTACTAACCAGAGCATACAAAACATTCGCCAGACCAATCCTCGAATACAGCTCATCTGTCTGGAACCCACACCGCATATCGGACATAAATACATTAGAAAGTGTCCAGAGATACTTTACAAGAAGAGTCCTCCACTCCTCTACTCGCAACAGAATACTTTACGCAACCAGACTTGAAATCCTGGGCTTAGAAAGCTTAGAATTACGTCGCCTTCGGCACGACCTAAGCATAACTCATAAAATTATCTGCTACAACGTCCTTCCTGTCAATGACTACTTCAGCTTCAACCACAACAATACACGAGCACATAACAGATACAAACTCAAAGTGAACCGCTCCAAACTTGACTGTAGAAAATATGACTTTAGCAACAGAGTGGTAAATGCCTGGAACTCACTACCTGACTCTGTGGTTTCATCACCAAACCCCCAAAACTTTACCCTTAGACTTAGTCCACTGTTGACCTCATCCGATTCCTAAGAGGTCAGTAAGGGGCGTGCATAAGTGCGCCAGCGTGCCTACCGTCCCTGTCCTAATGTTCCCTCTTATCGGTACCCATCTTATGTATATAAACAATGTTTTATCTATGTATATTACCAACATGTACTTGACAAAATAAAATAAATAAAATAAAATAAACAATTGCCTAATTTACCTGCACCTACTTTGCTAATGTTTGTGTTTATACCAATACCTGCTATCTTGTACATGTTTGACAAACAAAACAAACAAACAAATAAATAAATAAATAAATAAATTCCTGGGTGGGGGGAAAAAAACCCCACGTGGCTTATTGTGACTTCAGCGAACAGGCAGGGCTCTCGATCTGCCTGGTGCCTTGCTTGGCACCGTTTGGTATCAATCCATCCCCATCTGCGTCAGCCGCCCGAATATCCTTTCCTCCAAACAGGGGGTGGGGAAAAAGAGCCGAAAAGCTGGGAACAAGCTGGCCATCTTCTCGGCACGTCCCTGGCAGCTGCCATCCCTCGGAAGGGCAGTCTTTGGCATTTCCTTTTTGGATGAAATTGGATCAGGGCACAGCAGCAGCAGCAGAAGGAGGAGGAGGAGGAAGCAGAGGAGAAAAAAGACACACACTAGGACCCAGAAAAATGCAGCCTTCCAGATTTCCTCGCTGGATGCTCTGAGCTGTACTGCTGTTAAAACCGGAGTCCAGGTTTTGTGGGGGCACAGAGGAGAGACCCAACCCCATCTCCGCTTCCTGGAATTTGGAGCCAGCTTTGGAGACAAAATAGCTTGGTCTTTGCCCTCTTAACTCCTCCGCTCTCTGGGAACCGGGTGGCTGGACCAGCGGGTGAGTTAAAGCAAGCCAGGGCCTTGGGCAGAAGACTGGGTTTTGGGCAGGGGGGAGATCAGGAAGCGGAAAACACAGCCCACTCCCACCTCGCTGGAGGAAGCCTTGTCCCCGACAGATCCTGGCATCCAACTGAATAATATAGGGTCTCCTGTTTGAGCAGGAGGTTGGACTAGAAGACCTCCAAGGTCCCTTTCAACTCTGTTATATGATTTCTGTTACTATTATTTCCTTCCTTCCTTCCTTCCTTCCTTCCTTCCTTCCTTCCTTCCTTCCTTCCTTCCTTCCTTCCTTCCTTCCTTCCTTCCTTCCTTCCTTTTCCCCCCGTTGGAACTGGAAGACTCAGGATATAGTCGATGATCTGTGTTTTGGGAGCGGTGTGCAGGGATGGGTGGAGAAGAGGCGACATTCGCAGCTGAAAAAACCTTGAAATGCAAAAAACCAACAACCCCAAAACCTTCTTTGCAATGCCCAGAATTCAGAAGAAAAAGGGGGCACGGGTTTGCCAAGGCAAGGGAGAGAGGCTGGATGGATTGGATGCCTGGATGAGGAAGGGAGACGATTCCCAATGATTGGGGTACAGCGCTCCCTGTTTCTCCCCCCCCCCACCGCTTCCCCAGATCTTGAGATAGCTCTTTGGGGGCAGGGTTTTTTAGCGTTTTTGATGGCAAGAGCCGCCTGGGTATCCCTGGCAGGCTTAAGGGCCGCGGGCATCCACCTCGCTTCAGAGAACCAGAGGCTTTGCTCTTAAGATGGATGCAGCGAGAAAGCAGGGGATGTTGGAAAGCTTTGGCCTGGGTGATTGATTCCCCTTGAGCCAAAGGAAGTATTTTCTGTGTCAAGTGGTTGATTGATCTCCCCCCCCCCCCCCAGACAATGTGGGTCTTGTTCAGTTAAAGGGACCAGGGAGAAGAGATTGTAATATTTCTATTTCTAAATTTCTATTTCTATTATTTCTATTTCCTTCCACCCACCCTCCCTTGTTGTAATGGATGTATTACTTGGAACCCTGACTCCTTCCTTCCTTCCTTCCTTCCTTCCTTCCTTCCTTCCTTCCTTCCTTCCTTCCTTCCTTCCTTCCTTCCTTCCTTTTTTCTTTTTCTTTCTTTCTCTCTCCCTCCCTCTCTTTCTTTCTTTCCTCTTTCTCTCTTTCTTTTTCTCTCTTTTATTCACTTTGTTTCTCTTTCTTTCTTTCTTTCTTTCTTTCTTTCTTTCTTTCTTTCTTTCTTTCTTTCTTTCTTTCTTTCTTTCTTTCTTGTCCTGAATAATATAGGGTCTCCTGTTTGAGCAGGAGGTTGGACTAGAAGACCTCCAAGGTCCCTTTCAACTCTGTTATATGATTTCTGTTACTATTATTTCCTTCCTTCCTTCCTTCCTTCCTTCCTTCCTTCCTTCCTTCCTTCCTTCTTTCTTTCTTTCCTTCCTCCCTCCCTCCCTCCCTCCCTCTTTCTTTCTTTCTTTCTTTCTTTCTTTCTTTCTTTCTTTCTTTCTTTCTTTCTTTCTTTCTTTCTTTCTTTCTTTCTTTCTTTCTTGTCCTGAATAATATAGGGTCTCCTGTTTGAGCAGGAGGTTGGACTAGAAGACCTCCAAGGTCCCTTTCAACTCTGTTATATGATTTCTGTTACTATTGCTTCCTTCCTCCCTCCCTCCCTCCCTCCTTCCTTCCTTCTTTCTTTCTTTCTTTCTTTCTCTTTCTTTCTTTCTTTCTTTCTTTCCTCTTTTTTTCTTTCTTTCCTCCCTCCCTCCCTCCCTCTTTCTTTCTTTCTTTCTTTCTTTCTTTCTTTCTTTCTTTCTTTCTTTCTTTCTTTCTTTCTTTCTTT
>JALIGW010000026.1:7839978-7852606 GCA_023053685.1 Diadophis punctatus similis
AAGGTGGGAATCCCTGAATAGAGATTTGCAGAAGCCCTAGAAATGATGGGATGTATCTCATTGAAGAGAAGAAATACAAAAGAAACGAACTAGGAAATTCAAATTAAAAAGCGGGACTCTTTTTGAAACGCCGCGGGACGCGGGACAAATTGCTAAAAAGCGGGTCTGTCCCGCCAAAAGCGGGACGTCTGGTCACCTTAAAAGCAGCGTTTGCAAAAAAAAAAAAAAACTAAGGCATTATGGACGGTGAGATAAACAAAAACAATCAATACTTGGCTATACATATACTGGAGAGAAGAAACAGTCCCGGCTAATTTAATGATTATAAGCAAAATTCTAGAATGCACTGAAATGAATAGATTAACTATGCAAATAAAAGAGAAAGAGGAAAGTGACTTTTATAAAATCTGGGAAAAACTGTACGATGGGATGAACAGTAAAAACACAATGGAATAAGAGGCATTTTATGTATATAAATAGAAAGGAAGGTATTTAATGGAATTAGAGATAATAACTTGAAGTAGATGAAATGTAATTAGGGTTTTTTTTTTACCTCTATAGTGAGATAGAAGTACGACGATATGTTTAGACTCCTTAATGAAGAATAATCCTATTTTATGTGATAGGTTGAGTTTTCGAGGTTTGTTAGGTTTGTTTCGTTCGTTTTAAAAGTTTTGTCTTTATATATAAGTATGTATATGTTTCTTTTTTGTTTCTGTATATGTGTGTTATATGTGAATTTTTAAAATTACTTAATAAAAACTGTTTTAAAAAATTTAAAAAAAACTGAGGCTAAGAAGAAGGCTATGGAGGCAAGACAGAATAGCGTGCATCGTTAAAGCAGAATTTGTCCAATCTTTGCAAAATTCAAATAAAAATTGCAAAGAGGAAGGCGTGGGGAAATTTGCAAAACTTCAAATGAAAAATTGCAAATCAGGAAGGGGAGGTGGAATACGACAGGTTTTCTCAGGTGCTCGGTTATCCTGGCTGACCTGGTGATCACCTGGTGGTCCCTTTTCCTCCCCCCCCCCCCGCTTCTGTGTCCGCACCTTCAGAGCCCACACACCGTCGTCCTGGTGATCCTCTTCGCCTTGTTTATGCTGCTGATCATTTACAATTCCAACAGCCGCAACGAAGGCCTCCATTACACCGCTTTGCACGCCAAGACCCCGCTGCCCTCCAGCCTCAAAAAGTGGGGGGTGAAAGGCGAATACCTGGCTGTCCCTGGAGGGAAGGTAAGGGGGAGGGGATGTTGGGGTGGCTGGGATGTCCCCCCCCTTCCATCGTGGGCAAGGGGCCTTCTCTGACTGGTCGGCTTTAGGAGGGGCTCCCAGATTCTAGCAAAGACCGAGGGGTTTGCTGCTACGGTGGTTTTTCCATTATGGGTTAGTTTTCAGAAAGGGGCTTCCAAAATCTGGATTTTGAAGGGGTCAAAGGGCCAAATTATTTCTCCTCCTCCTCTTCCTCTTCCTCCTTCTTCTTTGCCTTCTCCTCCTTGTCCCTGTCCACCTTCTCCTTCTCTTCCTTCTCCTTCTCCTCCTTCTTTTCCTTCTCCTTTCTCTCCATCTTCTCCTTCTTTCTCCTCCTCCTCTTTCTCCTTCTCCTCCTCCTTCTCGTTTTCCTCCATCTCCTCCTCCTGCTCTTTCTTATCTCCTCCTACCTTTTCACAACTCCTTCTCTTTCTCTATCTTCTCCTTGCTAATCTCCTCCTCCTCGTTTTCTCTTCCTCTTTTTCCTCCCTTTCCTCTTCTTCTCCTTTTTCATTTTCTCTTCCTCTTTCTACCTTCCCACCATTCCTCCTCCTCCCCTTTCTCCTTCTCTCTTCTTTCTTCTTTATCTCCCTTTTCTCCCTTTATCTCCAATTCTTCCTCCCACTCCTCCTTCCTCTCCTTCTCCTCCTTCTTCTGCTTTTTCCTCTTCTCCTCTCTTCCTCCTCTTTTTCTCCTCCTCTTTCTCCTTCTTCTCCCTCCCCCCTTCTTCAACTCCTCCTTCCCCCTGTTCATCTTCATCCTGTTATCTTTCTCTTCCTTCTTTCCCCACTCTCTCTTCTCTTTCTCCCTCCTTCTCCCCGGTCGTCTAAGCCGAATCGTTGCTCCAACTGAGTGCTTTCTACCCCAGGCCTTGGATCAGCACTGCAACGAGTGTGCCCTCATCACCAGCTCCAGTCACCTCCTGGGCAGCAAAATGGGCAAAACCATCGACCAGTCTGAATGTACCATTCGCATGAACGATGCGCCCACCACGGGCTTCTCGGAGGACGTGGGGAACAAGACCACCTTCCGGGTCGTGGCTCACTCCAGCGCCTTCCGAGTCATGAAGAAGCCGCAGGAATTCATCCAGAAGACCCCCGAGAACATCTTGATTTTCTGGGGTCCCGAGCACAAGATGAAGAAGAGCATAATCAAGCTCATTGAACGGGTCAGCCTCCGTTTCCCCAACATGACGGCCTTCGCGGTTTCGGGAAAGCGCATGGCCCAGTTTGACGAATTGTTCCGAAAAGAGACGGGCAAGGACAGGTGAGTCTGTTTTGATGGAAGGAAGGCAGGGTTTTTTTTTGTCACAAGACAGTGAGAGAGAGGGAGGGAGAGAGAGAGAGAGAGAGAGATATGATAGATTAGATAGATAGATAGATAGATAGATAGATAGATAGATAGATAGATAGATAGATAGATAGATAGATAGATAGATAGATGATAGATAGATAGATAGATAGATAGATAGATAGATAGATAGATAGATAGATAGATAGATAGATAGATAGATAGATAGATAGAGATGGAGAGGGAGAGAGAGAGAGAGAGAGAGGGAAGGAGGGAGAGGGAGAGATACTGTAGATAGATATAGATAGATGATAGATAGATAGATAGATAGATAGATAGATAGATAGATAGATAGATAGATAGATAGATAGATAGATAGATGATATAGATAGATAGATAGATGATAGATAGATAGATAGATAAATAGATGATAGATAGATAGATAGATAGATAGATAGATAGATAGATAGATAGATAGATAGATAGATAGACGGATAGGGAGAGGGAGAGGGAGAGGGAGAGAGAGAGAGAGAGAGAGAGAGAGAGAGAGAGAGGGAGAGGGAGAGAGAGAGAGAGAGAGAGAGAAGCTTTTTAGGCCTTTAAAACCATATGAGCCCCAATCAGACAGAACTTAATTCAAGAACAATGTTTGTTCTTTCTTTCTGCTTCGGTCAAAAGAGTTCCCAGAAAAATTAGTGAGCTAAAACTTAGTGAGAGTCCTTTTAAAATCAATTAGCCAAATTAGAACCCTGTTTAATTCGTATATTTCTGAATGTTTGGTGGTCAATTTGTGATATCATTTTGTTTTTAAGTTTCTCAAGATATAAAGAGCTAACTTGCCCTAATATTATCCTTTTGTGGGGGGAATTGTGTACTGCTCTGGAGAAGGTTTGAGGATGGATGGCCTAGGAAACTTTGAAATACAGGCAGTTTTCAACTTACGACCACAAATTGAGCCCAAAATTTATGTTGCTAAGTGAGACATTTGTTAAGCGAGTTTTGCCCCATTTTATAACCTTGCTTTCCACAATTATTAAGTGAATCACTGCAGGAAACTTACCTATTTAAGTCAGAAGGTTGCGAAAGGGGATCACGCAACCCCGGAACACTGCCACTGTCATAAATATGAGTCAGTTGCCAAACGTCTGAATTTTGATCACGTGGAGATGCTGCGGCATAAGTGTGAAAAACCGTCATAAGTCCCCTTTTTCAGTGCCATCGTAACTTCACACGGTCACTAAACGCACTGTTGTAACTCAAGGACTATTTGTAAATGGCCCAGATGGATGGTCTCTAAGCCAGCACAGGGGAATTCTGGGAGGTGTAGTCCATACATCTTTAAACTGCCAACTAGCCACATTGCGCATTAGCGAAAGCCAACAAAATCCTCTGCGTTTCATCCTTCTGCCGTTTCACGACCCAAAAGGAAACTTCATTTTCTGTCTTTTTCTGTTGGAAATTTCAAAAACATTTCCTTTCTTTTTTGGTTGGAAATTTCAGAAACATTTCCTTTCTATTTCTGTTGGAAACTTCAAAAACATTTCCTTTCTATTTCTGTTGGAAACTTCAAAAACATTTCCTTTCTTTTTCGGTTGGAAATTTCAAAAATATTTCTTTTCTTTTTCAGTTGGAAATTTCAAAAACATTTTCTTTAATTTTCTGTTGGAAATTTCAAAAACATTTCCTTTTCTTTTTCTGTTGGAAATTTCAGAAACATTTTCTTTCCTTTTTCTGTTGGAAACTTCAAAAACATTTCCTTTCTTTTTCGGTTGGAAACTTCAGAAACATTTTCTTTCCTTTTTCGGTTGTTTTCTGTCCTCTTCAGGGAGACTTCCCGGTCGTGGCTGAGCACTGGATGGTTTACCATGGTGATCGCGGTGGAGTTGTGCGACAAACTCCACGTTTACGGGATGGTGCCTCCCAGCTACTGCATGTAAGTAGTAGCCACTCACCTGGCTTTCAAGGCTCGTGTGTGTGTGTGTGTGTGTGTGTGTGTGTGTGTGTGTGTGTGTGTGTGTGTGTGTCTCCTTTCTCGACCTCACCTGTCTTTTCTCCTCCTAGAAGTAAAACCCCTCCACACCGGCTGCCCTACCACTATTACGAACCCAAAGGGCCGGACGAATGCACCACTTACATCCACAACGAACTCGGTCACAAAGGATACCATCACCGGTTCATCACCGAGAAACGGGTTTTCGGCAGATGGGCTAATCTTTACAACATCACTTTCTCGCACCCCGAGTGGAAATAAAGCGACAAGGAGACCCCTCCCCAAAAAGTGCCAAAACTGTGATCCTGCAGATCCACCCCCACCCCCCACCCTAACTGGGCCTGGCCAGCAGATCCTGGACTGCTGAGTTTTAAATTTCCCATCATGCCCTAGAGGAGCGCCTCGGGGCATTGTGGGAAATTAGAAGCCTGATGAGTTCATAGTTGGATGGAAGTCCATCTCAACCCGTTGCAAGGTTGCTTCTAGGTGGAGCTCAATGGTAAGCGCCTCCAAGAGAGATTTGCCACCCCCCTCTCTGGTTTCTGTTATTTCCCATCATGCCATAGAGAAGCACCTTGGGGCATTGTGGGAAATTATTGGATGCTTTAATGGTTGGTAAGTTCTCCAAGAGAGATTCCCTCCCTCTCTCTCTGGTTCTTCTTCACTGCTCGACTTGATCCTGGCGGGGGCGCCCTCCTGAACTACGGACTCCAACTCCCATTATCCCTAGCCAACTCATGATCAGAGAAGGTGATAATTGAGGGGCCTCACCATCTCTTCCCCCCCTCTCGCTCGATCTCTTTAATCCTTCCAAAGGTGGGGGGCGATTTTTTAGGGAGAGAAGTCAACCGGGCAAAACTTCCCTCGGTGCTCGCTCCCCCCCCCAGCTGGGGAGGATGGGAGTTGTAATCTTGGAGCATCAAGGAGCGCTAAGATGGGGGTGCTATTTTTTTCTGTCCTTATTAACAAAAGATTTTTAAAATTAAAATTAAAAAAAAAAGAGAGCAAGGAAGAGAAGAGAGAGGGTCCTTCAGTGGTCATCCAATCTATCTGGGCTCAGGAAAGGAACTCCCGAAAGTTTCTGAAGGGCAAGCGAAGAATCCCTTACCTGTCCTATCAAGGAAAGGGGTTCCCCAAATCTATTGATCTTATTTTTTTTCCTGATCCTTGGTGGGTGCTCCAGTGCCCAAGCACCAAGGCGCTGGGTTCAGCCTGGCAGAACAGCCCTTGCCTCCAATTTGCCAACTCCCCAAATAACAACACAATTTGCCACAATCCCAATCGGCAAAAATTCAAATCAGAGAATTAGCTCTTTGCAACTTGTCCGAGAGCTGTGTGCCTGTTTCTCCCCTGCAAAACCCACCCCTCCGTTCATCTGTCTCCGTTCAATGATTTCCATCTATTGGGTTGCAATGCCCATTGTCCCCAGGTTAAACGATGACTCACACACACCTCTCCTCCTCCTCCTCCTCCTCCTTTCTGGAGCCCCTTCCTCAAAAATTTGGTACCAAAGCAATGGCACTGAGGATGTTGTCGTTTGGATTTTGCACGGTTTGCCTTTTCATTGGTTCTGAGACGGTTGAACATTGACATTCTTACTGTTAAGGTTGCAATTATTGGACGCATTCGATGAATCTTAAAAGATGAAACTTTTATTAAACGTTGACTTGACTAAAAAGATCTTCCTTCTTTTTCTTAAATAGGGATTTTTTTAAAAAAAACTTCAGACGTTCGATGACCGGCGTACAAACTAATCCAAACTAAACTTAGAAGAGAAGAGGGGTGGGGGACAATAAAAACAGCAGGAAAGAAAGGAAAGAAAGTATGAAGAAAACATAAGGGAGGGAGGAAGGAAGACAATGTTGAAACCGAAAAGATAATATAAGGAAGAAAATGGAAAGAAGTATAGGAAGGAAGGAAGGAAGGAAGGAAGGAAGGAAGGAAGGAAGGAAGGAAGGAAGGAAGGAAAGGAAGGAAGAAAGGATTACACTTAATATTGAAATGGAAAAGAATATAATGAAGGAAAAAATTATTGGAAGGAAGGAAGGACAGAAGGAAGGAAAGGAAGAAAGGATTACAATAATGAAATGGAAAAGAATATAATGAAGGAAAAAATTATTGGAAGGAAGGAAGGAAGGAAGGAAAGGAAGAAAGGATTACACTTAATATTGAAATGGAAAAGAATATAATGAAGGAAAAAATTATTGGAAGGAAGGAAGGAAACAAGGAGAAGGAACAAATAGCAATAGCACTTAGACTTATATACCGCTTCATAGTGCTTTACAGCCCTCTCTAAGCGGTTTACAGAGTTCAGCATATTGCCCCCAACAATCTGGGTCCTCATTTTACCCACCTTGGAAGGATGGAAGGCTGAGTCAACCTTGAGCCGGTGAGATTTGAATTGCTGAACTGCAGTGCTGCATTTTAACCACTGCGCCACCTCGGCTCTTTGTACACTCTTTAAGTGTACAAAGAAGTACACTTAAATTGAAACGGAAAAGAATATAATGAAGCAAAAGGCAAGAAGTATAAGGAGGGAGGGAAGGAGGGGACTTCAGCCACCAGAATTCCCCTGGCTGAAGGATTCTGGGAATTGAAGTCCACACCTCTTAAAGTGACCAAGGCTGAGAAAAGAATCTGCATGAGGAACAATACCAAGCTCTGCCGCACCACATCAATCCCGCTTAGCCTGCAAGAAATACATCAGACAATGCCACAGCTGCTATGGTAGAATTTGCTATGCATGGCAATGCTCTGGTCCTTGGGGGGGAAGGGCGGTTGAGGCATGATGCTTATACCAGGGGCGGGTTCCTAATTTTTTTACTACCTCTCTGTGGGCGTGGCTTATTTTGTGGGTGTGGCTTGCCAGCCATGTGACCCGGTGGGCATGGCTTGCCGGTCATATATTAGTTATTTCAGAGAGAATGTTACTACTATTTTTGCTATTTTATACCTTACATGAAAAGCTTTGCATACAAAGTGTGTGTTACACCATGGCAACACAGCAGCCTTTATATGCAGAAAATGCTATAGTTAAAAGACAAGCAAGTATCATACAGCATTTTGGTTTCAGTCATGGATTCCTTAGGCGAAAATATTGAGGACTGTTAAAAGAACAGTATCTTTTAACAGTCCTCAATGTTTTCGTCTAAAGAATAACAGTATAAAACTGTATAAAATTAACAGTATAAAAGGTTAAGCTTTCGGAAAACGCCCACTTTGGGAAGCTTTAGGCAAAAGCGAAGGAAAAGTGTCAAATGCGAGCTTCTTATTATTTTCAAGCAAAGGGACGGGGAAAGACTTAATTGTCAGGTTTCTGGGCATGCGCAGAAGAAACTTTTTAAAAAATTAAAAAATTTTTTTTAATGGCAGTGCCCAGCCACCGGCAACCGACCGCAGCGGTACTGTGATGTCACCAGCGGGCCACTACTGGTGCTATAGAGTGGACCGCACTGGTAGGAACCCACCATTGGCTTATACCCTTGTGGGAACACAAGAGGGTGGGAGAAGAGAACCACGGACGGAGAGTCTCCAAACTCCAAGATTCTGGAGACGAGAATAAAAGGAATTAACTTTACCTAAATGATATTAACATATAAAGAACGGTTGCAGGAACTGGGTGTGTCTAGTTTAATGAAAAGAAGGACTAGGGAGACATGATAGCAGTGTTCCAATATCTCAGGGGTTGCCACAAAGAAGAGGGAGTCAAGCTATTCTCCAAAGCACCTGAGGGTAGAACAAGAAGCAATGGGTGGAAACTAAACAAGGAGAGAAGCAACTTAGAACTAAGGAGAAATTTCCTGACAGTGAGAACAATTAATCCGTGAACAGCTTGCCTCCAGAAGTTGTGAGTGCTCCAACACTGGAACTTTTTAAGAAGATGTTGGATAACCATTTGTCTGAAGTGGTGTAGGGTTTCCTGCCTAAGCAGGGGGTTGGACTAGAAGACCTCCAAGGTCCCTTCCAACTCTGTTGTTGTTGTTGTTGTTGTTGTTGTTGTTGTTGTTGTTGTTGTTATTATTATTATTATTATTATTATTATTATTATTATTATTATTATTATTATTATTATTATTATTATTATTATTATTATTATTACTTTCTGCAGCCTTTTGAGGGCTATTATTTCCTCTCTGAACCACCTGATTTTCCCCTGAACCGTTTTGGACCGAGACCAACCACGCACCCCACGTCCCGAGGCTGTGCGTTTCCCATAAATGCCGTTGGAAACTATGCCGGCTGTTCAGGCTTTGCACAACACGAGGCCGTTTCCAGCAACATGCCCTGGAAAAAATTCAAAACGAATTTTGGAAAAAGAGGAAGGGAGGAGAGGAGCCGGGCAGGAGTTGCGTCTCCATAGCCCATAGTTCTTTTCAGCAGCGCAAGGATCCTCTGCAGACGAGGCGAAACCCTGCGGGGAGGAAGCAGGGCCGGAGGCTGGCCGGTGGGGGGAGTCTCTCTGGGCTTGGGGGGTCTTTCTAAAAGAAAAGAAAAAGAATATTGGTGTGAATTTTCTGTTGTTTTTCAACGAAAAGGCGGATCGTGCTAGCTAGTTGGAGACTTCATGCAGAGTTTTGGGAAGGGTGTAGTAGTAGGAAGAAAGAGCCTCGGGGCTGGGGATTGATGGGAGGTGTTATCAGAGGAGCCTGAGGTGGAGAGTGGTGGCAGGCTATAGTTCATACACATGGGGGGGAGAAAGGGAGGGAGGGAGAGAGAGAGAAACCAGGAGAGAGGGGAGGGGAGGGAGGGAGGGAGGGAGAGAGAGAGAGAGAGAGAGAGAGAGAGAGAGAGAGAGAGAGAGAGAAAGAAAGAAAGAAAGAAAGAAAGAAAGAAAGAAAGAAAGAAAGAAACCGGGAGAGAGAAAGATGAGAGGAAGAAAAAGAAAAAAGACAAAGATACAGAGAGAGGGAACGAGGGAGGGAGGGAAGGAAGGAAGGAGGGAGGGAGGGAAAGAAAGAAAGAAAGAAAAAGGGAAAGAGGGAAAGGGAGAGAGAGAGAGAGAGAGAGAGAGAGAGAGAGAGAGAAAGAAAGAAAGAAAGAAAGAAAGAAAGAAAGAAAGAAAGAAAGAAAGAAAGAAAGAAAGAAAGAAAGAAAGAAAGAAAGAAACCGGGAGAGAGAGGAGAGAGAAAGAAAGATGAGAGGAAGAAAAAGAAAAAAGACAAAGATACAGAGAGAGAGAGGGAAGGAAGGAGGGAGGGAGGGAGGGAAGGAAGGAAGGAAGGAGAGAAAGGGAGGAAAGTGAAAGAGAGAAAGAAAAAGGGAGAGACGCAGAGAGAGAGAGGGAGGCAGTTTTAAGGAGCCTTAAAAAGAACCCCGCCAGCTTTGGACAACCCTCTGCACGGGCTCAGAGACGCTCTTTCCACCCAGCCACACACGGGCAGTCCTCGGCTCGACCTCCCGCCCCCCGTTCCCCGCCCCGAGCCGAGAACAGCCGCCAGAACCGGACTGGACAAGTAAAGGAAGGGAAGGGAAGGCAGGGAAGGGAAGGGAAGGGCGAGCGTCCCAGCAGGGCGATGGGCGACTCAACCGAGGCTGGCGACTACGTCTCCCGTCGGGAGATCCCGCGGCTCTTCGAGGTAGGACCTGGGGCGGCTCCTCCGCCGGGGGCAAGCGAGCCCCCTCCTCTCGGGTGCTGGGGTCGCCTCTGAACATGCACAAAGCGCCCCGGGCGCAGCCTGCTCGAAGGTGCCGCTTTTGGAGTATCCAAACTTTGCGCAGGACGCTAGGAGGGTCCCGGGGCAGCTAGTCAAGCCAGGATCCCCAGGAAAGGAGGCAGAGGGTTTCTGAGCATAAGCAGAGCGCGCTCTGGGCGGGCATTTCGGGCAAAGGGACCTTTCTTCCGGATGGGCAAGGCTGCCACTGAATTCGTCTCCAGGGTGGGTGGGTGCCAATCCCTAATAGGTGAACAGGAGACGGGAGCGCTGCTACAACGGGAGAGGAGTTTGGACACACACACACACACACACACACACACACACACACACACACACACACACACACACACACACACGGTGGGGCTGCCCCCCTGTTCTGCAAACCAGGCTGGATGGCTGATGCTATGGATGAAATGAATGCCCAGGATGAGTCAAAGCTATCAGCTGGCATGGAATAATTGGCATAACTTTGCAACCAGACTGCTGGACTGAGTCCCTGGCGTTCCACTTTGCTCTCCCCCCCCCCCCCAAGAACCTCCAGCTGCTGTGAGGTGCTATCTTACCTTTCCTTGGACCTGATCCTTTTTTTAAAAAAACCTTGCTGAATAGCACTCAGGAGTAAGGCAGGTAGCCGGTGACTTTCAGTAGCCGATAAAATGCATAGCTGGCTCTCCATCCCCCCTCCCCAATTCCAAAATTTGAGATAGACTGCCTGCAGTCGCTCTCATTTAACAGATTAACAGCGTTGGAAGGGACCTTGCAGGTCATCTAGTCCAACCCCCTGCCCAAGCAGGAGACCTTACATCTGCCTCTACCTAGGATCGAACTCACAACCTTTAACAGATTAACAGAGTTGGAAGGGACCTTGCAGGTCATCTAGTCCAACCCCCCTGCCCAAGCAGGAGACCCTACATCTGCCTCTACCTAGGATCGAACTCACAACCTTTAACAGATTAACAGCGTTGGAAGGGACTTTGCAGGTCATCTAGTCCAACCCCCTGCCCAAGCAGGAGACCTTACATCTGCCTCTACCTAGGATCGAACTCACAACCTTTAACAGATTAACAGAGTCGGAAGGGATCTTGCAGGTCATCTAGTCCAACCCCCTGCCCAAGCAGGAGACCCTACATCTGCCTCTACCTAGGATCGAACTCACAACCTTTAACAGATTAACAGAGTTGGAAGGGACCTTGCAGGTCATCTAGTCCAACCCCCTGCCCAAGCAGGAGACCCTACATCTGCCTCTACCTAGGATCCAACTCACAACCTTTAACAGATTAACAGAGTTGGAAGGGACCTTGCAGGTTATCTAGTCCAACCCCCTGCCCAAGCAGGAGACCCTACATCTGCCTCTACCTAGGATCGAACTCACAACCTTTAACAGATTAACAGAGTTGGAAGGGACCTTGCAGGTTATCTAGTCCAACCCCCCTGCCCAAGCAGGAGACCTTACATCTGCCTCTACCTAGGATCGAACTCACAACCTTTAACAGATTAACAGAGTTGGAAGGGACCTTGCAGGTCATCTAGTCCAACCCCCTGCCCAAGCAGGAGACCCTACATCTGCCTCTACCTAGGATCGAACTCACAACCTTTAACAGATTAACAGCGTTGGAAGGGACTTTGCAGGTCATCTAGTCCAACCCCCTGCCCAAGCAGGAGACCTTACATCTGCCTCTACCTAGGATCGAACTCACAACCTTTAACAGATTAACAGAGTCGGAAGGGATCTTGCAGGTCATCTAGTCCAACCCCCTGCCCAAGCAGGAGACCCTACATCTGCCTCTACCTAGGATCGAACTCACAACCTTTAACAGATTAACAGAGTTGGAAGGGACCTTGCAGGTCATCTAGTCCAACCCCCTGCCCAAGCAGGAGACCCTACATCTGCCTCTACCTAGGATCGAACTCACAACCTTTAACAGATTAACAGAGTCGGAAGGGACCTTGCAGGTCATCTAGTCCAACCCCCTGCCCAAGCAGGAGACCCTACATCTGCCTCTGCCCAGGATCGAACTCACAACCTGCTGATTGTGAGGCAAGAGCTCCGCCAGATAGACTGCCTCTTCCTAAGGAGGCTCCATTTCTAAAAGGGATGGCTCTCCGCACCAGGCAGATTGTATCAAGCCAAAGTCGATGTTTTGCTCAACGTTATGATTTTGTTTCTTTATAGCGTTTATTGGCCCATTTTTCAAGACCGGCTGGTTTATAAACAATTCAAAGAACAAGAAAAAAACAAAATGAGACAAAGTTACACTGCAGAGAAATGCAATAAAATGGGCCCACCGCAATTTATAATCTGGGTTGGAAGGTAACAACCTTCTATTCTGTTAAAAATATATATATTCCATCTAGAGCTAATATTCACTGATACAACATTCCTACCTAGGCATGCTCTCTATTCAGCTACCCCAACTGACAACTTTTAATTTATTTTTTATGTT
>JALIGW010000026.1:7852706-7857706 GCA_023053685.1 Diadophis punctatus similis
GTTAATTTGTCCATCTCAGCGCAGTCCATTATCTTTCTAATTATGTCCTCCTCTGTAGGCATTTCACTGTTTTTCCAGAACTGCGCGTATATAATCCTAGCTGCCGTTAGAATGTGAATAGTAATGTATTGGATATCTTTGTTAACTCTTGGTTCAATGATGCCTAACAAGAAAAACTCGGGTTTATTTGAAACTTCTTCCTGGGTTATTTCTTTAATCCACTTCCCTATAATGGCCCAATAGCTCTTAGGGGGTGTTTAGGGGGTGAACCATCCTTGGGGGGGGGTGAGGGGTGGCCCACTGAAAAGGCATGGGAAGAAGGAAGAAATTGAGTTGGCTGCTTCTTTACCCTGACAGTTCCTTGCTTGCAGAAAGCTAGTGTCACAGGAACAGCCATGGCTGATTTAAACCTGGGAGGTAGACAGCAATTTTAGGTAGGTTTTCTCCTGGTGCTTTCAAGGGGGGTCTGTGTTTTTGGTGAACGTGTTGCCTTTTGGATGCGGTGTTTTTGCAGAAACGGGAAATTTAAACTCCTGACATGCTTCAATCTCCCCCCCCCCCACACACAATCTGCTTTAAACTTCAGGAAGAAATTTAAAACTTTGCTCTAGCACCCAAGTCACCTTCTCCTGCAAAGGTGGGGACTGTCTCCAGCCAGATTTACGGCCCGCTGAGTTGCACTTTGCAAAACCTCAAAGGAGTTAGCCTTATTAGGTGTAAAAAAAAGAAGAAGATGTGTAACCAGACCTCCAGTTGCTTCTCTCCTCAAACCATGCCAGCATCTATTCTCGGAGTCTCTCTCTCTCTCTCTCTCTCTCTCTCTCTCTCTCTCTCTCTCTCTCTCTCTCTCTCTCTCTCTCTCCCTCCCTCCCTCCCTCCCTCCCTCCTCCCTCCCTCGCCCTCCCTCCCTCTCTCTCTCTGTTTCTCTGTCTCTGTCTCTGTCTCTGTCTCTGTCTTTCTCTCTGTCTCTCTCTCTCTCTCCCCCTCCCTCCCTCCCTCCGTCCCTCTCCCTCCCTCCCTCCCTCCATCCATCCCTCTCTCTCTCTCCCCCCTCCCTCCCTCCCTCTCCCTCCCTCCCTCTCTCTCTCTGTTTCTCTGTCTCTGTCTCTGTCTCTGTCTCTGTCTCTCTCTCTCTCTCTCTCTCTCTCTCTCTCTCTGTCTCTCTCTGTCTCTCTCTGTCTCTGTCTCTCTCTCTCTCTCTCTTCTCTCTCTCTCTCTCTCTCTCTCTCTCTGGGAGACAATTATTACCTGGGTGTACAGGTGGATTTGCAAGGCACGTGTGTCTCTCTCTGTGTGTCTCTCTTCCAAGCTCTTCCAAGCTTGGTCCTTCAGCAGTTCCAGAAGTCTATCCGTCCACTTTGCAGTGGTCATCTTCACACTTATAACTTCCCAAAAAAGCAGAAAAATAAAATTAGTAAGATCCCTTGATTAAATAGTTCAGGAGAAGTCTCACTCTGTCTCTGTCTCTGTCTCTGTCTCTCTCTCTCTCCCTCTCCCTCTCCCTCCCTCCCTCCCCTCCCTCCCTCCCTCCTTCTCCCTCTCCCTCTCTCCCTCTTCCTGAAATTACATTAGCAGATTTTGGGGGGGGTTGTTAGGGGGGTGGAATAACCCAATGTAAAGATGAGCTGCTTGTCCAGCCATGAAATTCAACGCCACCCAAAGATGCTTCCCAAATCTAACCGCGATTCGATTCACGCTTCGGAGAAGCCCACCAGGTGGCTTTTCAGCTGCTGACCTTTTGCAGTGGGGAGACCGAGGCCTGGAGGATCAGGTAGCAAGCCAGGATTGCAAGCCAGGATTTAACTGTGGGCTCAGACGGGAGCAACGATGTGCTTTGACTCAAAGAAAGGTCTTCTGCTTGGGTCAGCAGCGCAACCGAGTCTTCAATTCATTGGCGAACAAATGGAATGAGATATCCGTTTGTTGGTGAGCTTTGATTTGTTTTTCCTGCAAAAGTCAGGTTGCCTTTTCACAGAATTGAAATGAAATCACCCAAATTGTTGTAAAACTAACCAGCCTTTTGTCACGAAATGAGCCTTCAATCTGGACTGATACGCTGTGGAGTCCATGTTGATTCTTAAATGAGTTCTTCCAAGCTTGGTCCTTCAGCAGTTCCAGGTGTCTATCCGTCCACTTTGCAGTGGTCATCTTCACACTTATAACTTCCCAAAAAAAAGCAGAAAAATAAAATTAGTAAGATCCTCTGATTAAATAGTTCAGAAGAAGGCATAGGTTACGCTTTTCCTTTCGAGTCAATTTTTTTCAAAGAGGAAAAGGGGAGGAAATTTAAGGAAATTGAAACGTTTTTAACGTTTTGTACATTTTTAATTGCTGTTTTTAACCTCTGTTTATTATTTTTTTTTAAAAAAATAGTTTTTATTGAGTTATTTTAAAACATACAAAAAGACATAATACAAAAAGAAAAGAATAAAAAACATACAAAAAAACCACATATGAAAGGAAAACGTGTACATATATATATACATGTATGAGTATCTGTATCTAAGTCAAGCTTATATATTGCTATATGCATTCATAGTTAATAATAATCTGAATATATATATATACAGAAGAGAAAACCCCATATGTCAACACACACACACACACACACACACACAAAGAAAAAAAAAGATATATATACATATATATAAATACAGTAAAAAAAAAAGATTATATATATTTGTTACAGCTTTTTCGTATCGTGTCATTTCAGTATCTGGTTTGCGATATTTCTAACATATCATCAGTCTTTCTCAATTTGATTGTTATCACCCTTAGAATATTTCATTTATTTATTTTGTTTGTTTGTTTTCCATCCATTTATACCAATTGTCCCAAATTTTATAATATTCTGTGTCTTCTTTATCTTGTAATTTCATTGTTATTAATTTCATTCCTCTGTTTATTATTAGTGTTCTCGTAAAATTGCTGCACGCCGCCCTGAGTCCCTCGGGAGTAGGGCGGCATAGAAGAACCAATAATAAATAAATAAATAAATAAATAAATAAATAAATAAATAAATAAATAAATAAATAAATAAATAAATAAATAAATAAATAAATAAATAAATAATAAATAATAAATAATAAATAATAAATAATAAATAAATAAATAAATAAATAAATAAATAAATAAATGAATGAATGAATGAATGAATGAATGAATGAATGAATGAATGTCCAACCTTCCTCAGATACTTACCAGCTGGGTCCACTCACCACACTGTCAGGGGATGATGGGTGTTTTAGTCCACCCTCCCCAGGTTGACCTAGACACTAGGCAGAAGTAGCAGCTGACTGCTTGACCGCTAGATTAAGGTGACCAGATGTCCCGCTTTTGGCGGGACAGTCCCGCTTTTCAGTAATTTGTCCCGCGTCCCGCGGCGTTTCCCAAAAGTCCCGCTTTTTAAATTTGAATTTGCCCTGCAGGGTGAAATCCTGCCGGTTCGGCCGGGCCAGTCGTTCGGCCTAGAGACGATGGAACTGGCGCCGGTCGCGGCGCTTCTCCCGCCCGCTTCCCTCGCCCGGCTGGACGGCGCCATTCGGATTATTTTGTCCTCTGCGCATGCGCAGAACTGGTGGCGGTCGCGGCACGGGGCTTCTCCCGCCCGCTTCCCTCGCCCGGCTGGACGCCGCCATTCAGATTATTTTGTCCTCTGCGCATGCGCAAGTTCTGCGCATGCGCAGAGGACAAAATAACCCGAATGGCGGCATCCAGCCGGGCGAGGGAAGTGGGCGGGAGAAGCCCCGTGCTGTGACCGCCAGTTCTGCGCATGCGCAGAGGACAAAATAACCCGAATGGTGTCCCGCTTTACAAAAAACAAAATCTGGTCACCTTACGCTAGTTAGGAAATCCAACGATATTTTTATGGAGGGCAGGGAGCAAAAGAGAGATGTGGAGAATTGAAGCATTCATATGGTCTCCATCCCTGTCTGAGACCCAAACAGGTACCTAAAAGCTCCTGGGGAATTTCATTGCTTCAGTTTCCCCCCACGGCAGTCCTTCTTGCCTCTGCCCTATGGCGCTGAGGTTCTCTTCCTGCCGGTACATCCGAGGCAGGAAGCAGTTGCCATGGAAACCTCTTCCCAGGTGATGCATCGGAGGTGTTTTTCCTTCCTCCATTCACGTAGCTCTGAGTCAGAGGCTGCTTCCCAGGTTACACATCGACAGTGATCCTTGGACTCTGTTGGATAGTTGCCGGGGTGAATCTCCCAGGGAGGGTTGGAGAAAAAAACTCGGTAAGATCTCCTCTGCAGTTCATGGTTGAACCTTCTCGGATCTGCCAGCTGAAAAAAAGGAAGAAAAAAAATTAGTTGCCGTGTCTAATCCAAGATTGGTTTTGGCGTTCCAGAATAGATCAAGGTAAAGCCGTTTTGTTTTATTACTTTATTTTTATGTCCCCCCCCACCCAACACCTGTAGGGATGGTTGACGGTTTTATTTGAGGTGGCAGTTAGGGAGATCTTTTAAAAAAGGGAGATGGGAAGGATTTAAAGACACGGCAACATTGGGAGAAGTCATAATTATTTTATGGGTTAGTTATTTTTGCCTGCAGCCCTGAATTATTATCCTGTCTGGTTTTGGAAGAGGAGATTGGAGCAATCAAGGAATTTCCTGAGCTGTTGGGTTGATGCCCTTCAAGAGCTGCGATCTTCTCGGTCTAATCAGATCTGTTTTCTTTCAGACAGAGGAGGTTGAGACCACCCCAGAACCCTTCAGAATGGCGGCAGGTCAGCGAATTTTCTTTCTTTCTCAATTTTGAGGTGGATCTTGATTCAACTTTCAGGTCAATCAAGCCAACTTTAGTAGTTATCCTCAGAGAAATTTATGTTGATCCTCACCTACCAACACATCTTTATGATGTTCCAACTTCTGGACACCCTGGATGCTCCGTTCTTCCTCCGAACTTTTTTTCCCCCCCAAGGAGTGAAAATTTAGTGTCAATCCAGCTTATCCTCTCATCTATTCGTCAAGAAAATAGCATCAAACCCTCTAAGGCAG
>JALIGW010000026.1:7862706-7872706 GCA_023053685.1 Diadophis punctatus similis
GGGACCTTGTAGGTCATCTAGTCCAACCCCCTGCTCAAGCAGGAGTTCCTACACAGATCTTCCATGCTGTTGGCTTCCTTCATCTCCTGCTCTTTAAATCCCAACACAATTTGACTCCTAGGTCCCGGCTTGACAGAGTGAGAATTAATCTCACAGAGGCAATGTTTGATCTTTTCCCGGAATCCTGACATTAGAAATGAAACCGCCGTTTAAAGATTCTAATTAAAATATTTATTTTGGTACAAAAACAATAAATTCTAATTAACTACATGACTGATATAAAATGTAGGACTTCCCTCAATGGAAACCAGAGCAGGAAGGATAGAGCGGAGATTGGAATGCACACATGCGTACAAGAACATATCAATCACGTGCTCAGGAATAAACCATTTTATTAGATAGGGATGCATCTCCCTGCATATACATGTAACAGGCAATAAATCACACCGTGACACGGCTGTCCATAATTCAAAAGCCAAACACCCGAGTGAATAGATAATCCACGCCGCACCACAATCACGACACACATTCCCAGTATCTGGAATGGTCTTGTGGTGTTTTCCTCTTTAGTCTGATCTACATTACAGGCAGTCCTTCCAACAGTTAGTTAGTTAGTTAGTTAGTTAGTTAGTTAGTTAGTTAGTTAGTTAGTTAGTTAGTTAGTTAGTTAGTTAGTTAGTTAGTTAGTTAGTTAGTTAGTTTACTTACTTACTTACTTACTTACTTACTTACTTACTTACTTACTTACTTACTTACTTACTTACTTACTTACTTACTATTTGAGATTTATATACCGCTTCACAGCGCAAGCACTCTCTAAGCGGTTTACACCAGTAAGCAATGTATATTTATATTGCCCCCAACAATCTGGGTCCTCATTTTACCTACCTCGGAAGGATGGAAGGCTGAGTCAACCTTGAGCCGGTGAGATTTGAACCGCTGAACTGCGGATCACAGTCAGCTAAAGTGGCCTGCAGTACCGCACTCTAACCTCTGCGCCACCTCGGCTCATAAATCAGTTTATTTACTGATGACTAGGTGGCTCGGCGGCTAAGACACTGAGCTTGTTGATCAGAAAGGTCAGCCCTTCGGCGGTTCGAATCCCTAGTATAGGTCTTCTGCGTGAGCAGGGGGTTGGACTAGATGACCTCCAAGGTCCCTTCCAGCTCTGTTACTGTTACTGTTACTGACCATTCCAAGTTGCAATGGCACTGGGGGGGGGGGAATGACTTGATTGTTTTTAACACAACCGTTGTAGCATTCCCACGGTCATGTGATCAAAATTCAGAGGTTTGACAACTGACTCCTATTTATGACGGTCCCGGGGTCATGCGATCCCCTTTTGTGACCTTCTCACCAGCAAAGTAATCCAGATTCACTTAACAACCTGGTTACTAACTTTATCAACTGCAGTCATTCACTTCACAGCGGAGCCGAGAAAGGTGGTAACAACAGAGCAAAATTCCCTTAACAAGTGTCTCGCTTAACCACAGAAAATTTGGGGCTCCGTTGTGGTCGAGGACTACCTGTGCTGGCTGTTGTGTAAAGAAAATCAAGAAAACCCACATCAACAATGAGGAAAGGCAGAATATAAATAAATACCAGAACAGATGCAGGATGGTCTTCTTGGGTTAGAAATATCCCGTCAGCAGTGGGGAACCCAATGAAATCCAAGCTCCTTTCCCGGTTCTGTGAATCCAGAGCTCTGGAATTTCCCCCCCAAAACTTTGCAAAATTGCTCCTTACTCCAATCTCTTCGTCCGCCAGGACACTGTCCTGGACATGCTGAGGGACGCCATGTTGGCCAAAGCAGACCAGTCCAAGGGCTATCTGATTGACGGTTATCCCCGGGAGGTGAACCAAGGCGTGGAATTTGAGAAGAAGGTAAGAACGTGGTGGTGAATCTCAGGTCTCTGTCTCTCTCTCTGTCTCTGTCTCTGTCTCTGTCTCTGTCTCTGTCTCTGTCTCTGTCTCTCTCTCTCTCTCTCTCTCTCTCTCTCTCTCTCTGTCTCTCTGTCTCTGTGTCTGTCTGTCTGTCTGTCTCTCTCTCTGTTTCTCTGTCTCCCTCTGTCTCTCTCTCTCTCTCTCTGTCTCACTCCCCCTCTGTCTCTGTCTTTCTCTCTCTCTGTGTGTGTGTCTCTGTGTGTGTCTCTGTCTGTCTCTCTCTCTGTGTCTGTTTCTCTGTCTCCCTCTGTCTCTGTCTTTCTCTCTCTGTGTGTGTGTCTGTCTCTGTGTCTGTCTCTGTCTGTCTGTCTGTCTCTCTCTGTCTCTCTGTCTCTCTCCCCCTCTGTCTCTGTCTCTGTCTCTGTCTCTGTCTCTGTCTCTGTCTCTGTCTCTGTCTCTGTCTCTGTCTCTGTCTCTCTCTCTCTCTCTCTCTCTCTCTCTCTCTCTCTCTCTGTCTCTCTCTCTGTCTCTCTCTCTCTGTGTCTCTGTCTCTGTTTGTCTCCCTCTGTCTCTGTCTCTCTCTGTCTCTTTCTTTCTCTCTCTGTCTCTCTCTGTCTCTCTCTCTCTCTGTCTCTCTCTGTCTCTCTCTCTCTCTGGGAGACAATTATTACCTGGTTGTGCAGGTGGATTTGCAAGGCACGTTTGAGCATAATGTGCAAATATGTGGTTTTCCATGATCCAAATTTGATTTCCGGCATCTCCAGAGGAAAAGTCTGTAGAGATTCTCAGTCATCCAGGTCATGGTTGTCCCAAAAGTGCTTTTTCAGGAGGCAGCTGGACTTTCTTGGTTTTTCCTTTGAAGACGTTTCGCTTCTCATCCGAGAAGCTTCTTCAGCTCTGACTGGTGACTGGAGAATGGAAGGATTCATACTCCTTGCAGACAGGAATATATAAGAATATAAATGTATAGGAATATAAACCCTTCCATTCCCCACCACCATCCAGTCAGAAGAAGCTTCTTGGATGAGAAGCGAAACGTCTTCAAAAGAAAAAAAAAAACAAGAAAGTCCAGTTGCCTCCTGAAAAAAGCAACTTTGGGACTCCAGAGGAAAAGATTTCAGAGCTTGGGAATGTTTCTCCCTCATATTTTTTTTTCCAGGGAGCTTTTGATTTTGGACATTGTTGTTATTATCGAATTATTATGAATATGATTGGAGGGCTGACTTCGGTGCTGGCCCTGGTAAGAGCGGGATAAAGCCACTAGAGGGCAGTGCAGTCTCTTCTCACAATCTTCTGCTTGGCCAAGAAGAAGCATTTGGTTTTAGCAACTAATTAGGGGTTGGGGGCTGTTGTTTGGCTAAATCTTGTTAAGTTTTCCCATGCTTTGATTTTGACATCCCACCATTATTGATCCGTTAACAGAAAGCCCCAGGTGAAATTTGCAATATGTGAAGGGGGTCTTCACATGTTGCAAATGGTCTTAGAGGACTTGCGTGAATGACCAAATAATTGCAAACTTGGCCATCTCCTTTCTTTTCCTTCTCCTCTTTCTCCTTCTCTTTTTCATCTATCCTTTCCTTCTCCTCTATCTTCTTTTCATCTATTTTCTTTTCCTCTTTCTCCTTCTCCTTCTCTTCTCCTTCTTCCTCCTCCTCCTTCTCCTCCTCCTTCTTTCTTCTTTCTTCTCCCTCTTCCTCCTCTTCCTCTTCCTCTTCCTCTTCCTCTTCCTCTTCCTCTTCCTCCTCCTCCTCCTCCTCCTCCTCCTCCTCCTCCTCCTCCTCCTCTTCTTCTTCTTCTTCTTCTTCTTCTTCTTCTTCTTCTTCTTCTTCTTCTTCTTCTTCTTCTTCCTCTTCCTCTTCCTCTTCCTCTTCTTCTTCTTCTTCTTCTTTACCCAGCTGCTGTGGCCTAGAGGTAGAGCTCTTGCCTCACAATCAGGAGGTTGTGAGTTCAATCCTAGGTAGAGGCAGATCTAGGGTCTCCTGCTTGGGCAGGGGGGGGGGGTTGGACTAGATGACCTGTAAGGTCCCTTCCAACTCTGTTAATCTGTAATTAATTCTTCTTCCTCCTCCTCTTCTTCCTCCTCCTCTCCTTCCTCTCTTCTCCTCCTCCTCTATCGTCTTTTCATCTATTTTTTCATCCTTTCTCATTCTCCTTTTCATCTCCTCTTCTTCTTTTTCTTCCTCCTCCTCCTCCTCCCTCTCCTCCTCCTCTATCTTCTTTTCATCTATCTTCTTCTCCTTCTCTTTCTCATTTTTTCTCATCTATTTCCTCCTCCTCCTTTTTATCTACTTTTCATCTCCTCTTCCTTCTGATCTATCTTTTCATCTATCTTCTCCTTAACCTTTTCCTCCTCCTCCTCCTCTTCTTCCTCTTCCACTTCCTCTCCTCACCTTGAGTTCTCTTTGAACTTTCCCGGAGCAGATCGCTGCCCCCACCCTGCTGCTGTACGTGGACGCTGGGAAGGACACCATGGTGAAACGGCTGCTGAAGCGAGGAGAAACCAGCGGGCGCGTGGACGACAATGAGGAGACCATCAAGAAGCGCCTGGACACCTATTACAAGGCCACCGAGCCGGTCATTGCCTATTACGAGAAGAAGGGGATTGTTCGCAAGGTGAGTCAGGTGGATGGCTTGGAAATCTCTCACACAAATTTACCTTTGTCTGAAGTTGTCAATGTTGTTTCCAGGAGATCTGTTTGGGAGCCAGAGGGAGTTATTTAAGCCACATAAAAAGTATTGGCTGAGCCATTTGCTCCTTCCTTTCTTCCTCATTCCCTCCCTCCCTTCTCTCACCTCCCTTTTTTGCTTCCTTTCCTCCCCTCTCTCCCTCTTCCCTTCCCTTCCTTCTTTCCTTGTTTTCTTTTTTCCCTCCCCTTCCTTGCTTCCTTCCGCCCTCCCTCCTTCCCCCTCCTTCCCATCTCGTTCCTTCCTCCTTTCCCCCTTCCTTGTTTCCTTCCCTTCCCTCCCTTCCTTTCCTCCTCCCTCCTTCCTTCCCCTTCCTCCCTCCCTTCTCTCCTTCCTTCTCATTCCCTCCCTCCCTTCTCTCTCTCACCTCCCTTTGCTTCCTTTCCTCCCCTCCCTCCCTCTTCCCTTCCTTCCCTTCCTCCCCTCCTTCCTTCTTTTCTTCCCTCCCTCCCATCCCTCTCCTCCCTCCTCCCCTTCCATCCATCCATCTTTTCTTCCTTCCTTCCTTCCTTCCTTCCCATCTCCTTCCTTCCTCATTCCCTCCCTTCCTTCTTCCCCCTTCCTTCCTTCCTTCCTTCCTTCCTTCCCTCTCCTCCATCTTTCCTTCCTTCCTTCCCTCTCTCCTTCTTTCCTTCCTTGCTTCCTCCCACCTCCCTTCCCTGCCTCCCTCCCTTTCTCCCTCCCTCCTTCCTCCCTTCCTTCCCCTTTACACTTAAGCAGCAGGTCAGCCTCTGCAGGTAATCTTACCTAGAGTATTTTGAACTGACTCAGCTACAGCAGGCCAAGAAAGGACCCCGGTTCTCCTGAGTTGTGAGGATGGGCCAGAGTCATTCATTATTCTCAGGGACTTCTCTCCAGGTCTTATCCTGCTCCGCATAGCAAGGCGCTGACTAACTGGCTGCCAGAGATCCAAGCCAACATTGGGAGGATTTCGGAGAGAGGCAGAAGGGAAATGGAACTTGGGTGGGGAGGAAACAATTCCCAAGATTTCAAGGGTTGACCTTGTGGTAGGACCAAGATTTGAAGATGGATCCTCCTCTGCGAAACAGAATTGGTGGGGGGGAGAGAGGGGGTGTCTTATCTTCAGACTCAGATGGGGTGTTTTGGGCTTTGCCCATCATCCTAAACCATGAGATGTTTTAACGTCGCTTTCCTGGGATGAGGAAGCGTTGAGTGTGCTCAACAGCGAAGCCCAACGCATTGGTTTGAAGGTATCAAGTTTGGCTTCCCCTTGGAATCCACCTGATGGCTTAGGAAGCTGTATGAACCTGGGCACCAAGATGGCCACGTTACACCCATACTCCGCCAGCTGCATTGGTTGCCCATTGGTCTCCGGGTACAATTCAAGGTGTTGATCATCATCTTTAAAGCCCTACATGGCTTAGGACCAGGTTACCTACGGGACCGCATTCTGCCTCATACTTCCCTTCGACCGGTTAGGTCCCACAGAGTGGGTCTCCTCCAGGTCCCGTCAACCAAACAATGCCGGCTGGCGGGCCCTAGGGGGAGGGCCTTCTCTGTGGGGGGGCTCTGGAACCAACTCCCCCCAGAGACCCGAACCATCCCCACCCTGCTGGCCTTCCGAAAAGCCGTCAAGACATGGCTCTTCCTGCAGGCAGGGGGTTGAGACTTGCCCCATCTGACCTCTCCCCCCCGTATGGTGGTGAAGATTTTAGTTTTTTAATTTTTAATTCTGTTTTTAACTGTTGTTGATTGTATAGTGTTCTTCCACAATGTTGTACGCCGCCCCGAGTCCCTCGGGAGTAAGGCGGCATAGAAGAACCAAATAATAAAATAAATAAATAAAATAATAAGATAGAAGATAGAAGCTCCTCCAGACTAGATCAGATGGGTTCTCCTTCCCGTGGTCCTCCCATTCTCTCTTTGAAAGCCACCTAAGCTGGTGGACCTTCTCTCCAACATTCAACCTGGCTAGGATTCCTTCAAGAAGGGTAAATCCCTGGCCTCTATTGGGGGGGGAAAGGGTGGGCAACAGATGCTTTGATGTTGTCTCTGAAGAGTCTTGAAGTTGCCTTCTTCACCTGAGCCCCTTGTGGCTTTCTCCCCAGCTCAACGCGGAAGGCACGGTAGATGAGATCTTCAAGCAAGTCTGCACTCACCTGGATGCCCTCAAATAAAAAGCCCCTCCCCGGAGGAGCTTCATCCCCTCCCCCTCCCTCTCCCCCCTCCAAGACTCAGATCTGTGTAGATGCGCCCCTCCCCTCCCCGCCGCCCTTTTCATCTCCAAAGACCGCTGTGGAGGAAGTTGGATTCATCCTGTTTTCGTGGACAAAGAGGCCCATGGTGGAGGAAATCTCAAGGACAATGCGCTCCGCTTCCTTAAACCTCCTCTCGCAAAAAGTAAATCTGGCTTTCGTGACATGGGATGTTTTTATCCTTTGCTTTTTTGTTTTTTTTTAAAGGAATTTTTTTCGCCCTCGAACGTGGAGGTGGGGAGAAATATTTCTCCTCGGTCTTCTTTCCAAGGATGGGTGGAGAAACTCTCCTGCGAATTCCAAGATGGGTTGAGGACAATCTCTAACCGCTCTGGGTGGGACTACAGATCCCATCCTCCTCAATCAGTACTCCCCAAACCTTAAGGGATCTTGAATCTGGGCCAGATCTGTGGGGAGGGGAAGGCTGGCTGGCTGGCTGGCTGGCGAGCGATGGGTGTTGTAGTCTGAAATTTCTGGAGCACTTTCCACCTTGGTAGGAAATAATTTGAAACCACTTTTTGGATCTGCAGAGGTTAAAATTCTTGGACAGGCCGATAAATGTATTTCCTTTAGAAGGAAACTAACTCGTTGACCTGCCAAGAGGTCAAGATCCTTTAGGAGCTACATTTCTACATGCAGGCAGGGTTGTTCTACCTGGCCAACTTTACGAGTGACAAAGCCTTTAGTCCTTCCTGCATTTCTTGCTAAGGTCTCAGAAGTGGCAAAAAGGTGCAATAAAACAACTTTTTCTCCATTAAAGAGAGGAAAGGGGGGTTTGTACCTCTTCATTTGCCCCATTCCCTCCGGTTTTTTCAAGGAGACAACCCCCCCCCCCCAAACCTTGACAGACTAGATCTCTGGAGGCAATCTACTTGGAAGGAAAAAGAAAACACGAGATTTTATCCAACCTCCAAGCTCCCCTCTGCGTGATAAACCGATTCAACCATCCCAGGGAGAAAAGTCAAGCTTGCAACTTTAAAATTAAGAAATCCAGCCAGTGTGCAGACTTTCTCCCTGGAGAGAGAGAACAGGGAAGGGGTGTGTGTGTGTGTGTGTGTGTGTGTGTGTGTGTGTGTGTGCGCGCAAGGCTGTTTTCCCCCCCTAGTCTTACACACACGCAAACATACACAAACACAACACCAAGTCCTGGCTTTGTGTACCCTTCGGTGCCGAATTTCCTTAGCAACGAAACATTGCTAATCACCAGTTGCCTTTTCGTTTGAACTCTCTGCAATATTCTCCTTTCTTCTTTTTTATTTTCCTTCTCTAAAGTAAGGGGTCTGTTTTAGGGAAGGTGAGAAAAAGAGAAAAGGGGGTGGAAGGAACTGAAGAGGATTTTTCTGTCTCTGTGTGTGTGTGTGTGTGTGTGTGTGTTGCTTCCTTATCTGTAATAACACAGTGCCTCATTTTTCACCCTTCAAAAGTTGCGTCTCTCCAGATTTTCGTTAGGGTTGCCACACGTCCCGAAGGCTTTCTAACGATTTCTCTGCTGGTCATCCGTTCCTTTTTTTCTCTCTCTCTTTTTTAAAAAATTTGGTCCAAATATTTACAAAGAGGTGGGAAGGGGAGGCTGCAACCCCTTCCCGCTCAAAGTCTTAAAAGACCCGGCCTACGCTCTGAATGTATTGATCAGATTGTTATTAAAGAGCATTTAAACAAAAGTCTCATGTTGATACAGTATGTTATTTCAAAATTGGGGGGGAATTATTATTATTATTTTAATTGGAGGGTTAGCTTTGACACGTGGTTAGGGACAGTTTGCAGGAAGGCCCTTTTTGATTTGTAAAGGTTGCAAAAGACCTAACTTCAAACAATCGCTGAATGAATGGTCGTTAAGTTGAGGTCTGTAAGGGACCTGCATAAGCACACCACTGGGCCTACCGTCCCTGTCCTACTGCCCTATTGTCCTCTTTTATCGGTACTTTTTTTACTTATGTTTATACAAACAACTACTATTCCTATACATGTTTGACAAATAAATAAATAATAAAATAAAATATATCACAACATTGGGTAGTGACAGAGATATCCTGATGGATAACGATAATGATAGATAGATAGATAGATAGATAGATAGAGAGAGAGAGAGAGAGAGAGAGAGAGAGAGAGAGAGAGAGAGAGAGAGAGAGAGAGAGATGAAAGATATAGAGATAGATGGATGGATAGATAACGAGAGATCGTAGATGGATATAGAAGATAGATAGATAGATAGATAGATAGATAGAGAGAGAGAGAGAGAGAGAGAGAGAGAGAGAGAGAGAGAGAGAGAGAGAGAGAGAGAGAGAGAGAGAGATGAAAGATATAGAGATGGATGGATGGATAGATAACGAGAGATCGTAGATGGATATAGAAGATAGATAGATAGATAGATAGATAGATAGAGAGAGAGAGAGAGAGAGAGAGAGAGAGAGAGATGAAAGATATAGAGATAGATGGATGGATAGATAACGAGAGATCGTAGATGGATATAGAAGATAGATAGATAGATAGATAGATAGATAGAGAGAGAGAGAGAGAGAGAGAGAGAGAGAGAGAGAGAGAGATGAAAGATATAGAGATGGATGGATGGATAGATAACGAGAGATCGTAGATGGATATAGAAGATAGATAGATAGATAGATAGATAGATAGAGAGAGAGAGAGAGAGAGAGAGAGAGAGAGAGAGAGAGAGAGAGAGAGATGAAAGATATAGAGATAGATGGATGGATAGATAACGAGAGATCGTAGATGGATATAGAAGATAGAGAGAGAGAGAGAGAGAGAGAGAGAGAGAGAGAGAGAGAGAGAGAGAGAGAGAGAGAGAGAGAGAGATGAAAGATATAGAGATGGATGGATGGATAGATAACGAGAGATCGTAGATGGATATAGAAGATAGATAGATAGATAGATAGATAGATAGATAGATAGATAGATAGATAGATAGATAGATAGATAGATAGATAGATAGATAAATAGATGATAGATAGATAGATAATAGAGCTAGAGAAATAGAGATGAGAGAGAATAGAGATATAGATATGTATGTATATATAGACAGACAGACATAAAGCTAGATCAGCGAGAATAGAGAGATGAAAGATATAGAGATAGATGGATGGATAGATAACGAGAGATCATAGATGGATATAGAAGATAGATAGATAGATAGATAGATAGATAGATAGATAGATAGATAGATAGATAGATAGATAGATAGATAGATGATAGATAGATAG
>JALIGW010000026.1:7875206-7890206 GCA_023053685.1 Diadophis punctatus similis
TAGCGGACCGTAAATGGGAGAGGATTTGGATTTTTGAGGATTGTTTGCCGAGCTCCAGGAAGGGATGGGAAAAAATGCAAAGGAATGTTTCTAGCCTACCTCCTTTTCCAGTTTTTGCTCCCAAAGCGATGGCAAATCGAACGTAATTCTCCTGTTTTCAATGGCAACAAAGGAAAAAGAGTGTTTCCTTTGAGGTTTATTTATTTATTTATTTATTTATTTATTTATTTATTTATTTATTTATTTATTTATTTATTTATTTATTTATTTATTTATTTATTTATTTATTTATTTATTTATTTTTGTCAAGTACGTGTTGGTAATATACATAGATATAACATTGTTTATATACATAAGATGGGTACTGATAAGAGGGAACATTAGGACAGGGACGGTAGGCAGGCACGCTGGTGCGCTTATGCACGCCCCTTACTGACCTCTTAGGAATCGGGTGAGGTCAACAGTGGACAGTCTGGGTAAAGTTTTGGGGGTTTGGTGATGAAACCACAGAGTCAGGTAGTGAGTTCCAGGCATTAACCACTCTGTTGCTAAAGTCGTATTTTCTACAGTCAAGTTTGGAGCGGTTCACTTTGAGTTTGTATCTGTTATGTGCTCGTGTATTTTTGTGGTTGAAGCTGAAGTAGTCGTTGACAGGAAGGATGTTGTAGCAGATAATTTTATGAGCTATGGTTAGGTCGTGCCGAAGGCGACGTAGTTCTAAGCTTTCTAAGCCCAGGATTTCAAGTCTGGTTGCGTAAGGTATTCTGTTGCGAGTAGAGGAGTGGAGGGCTCTTCTTGTAAAGTATCTCTGGACACTTTCTAATGTATTTATGTCCGATATGCGGTGTGGGTTCCAGACAGATGAGCTGTATTCAAGGATTGGTCTGGCGAATGTTTTGTATGCTCTGGTTAGTAGTGTGATATTACCGGAGAAGAAGCTACGTAAGATTAGGTTAACAACTCTTGAAGCCTTTTTGGCAATGTTGTTGCAGTGGGCTTTGGCACTTTCCATGAAAAAGGAATCCCCCCCCCCCCAAGTTCTGTCAATACAGGTAGTCCTTGACTTATGACGGTTCGTTTAGCGATCCTTCAAAGCTTCAACAGCGTGGGGAGGGGAAGGGACGTACGACCGTTTTTCACACTTTTATGCCCATGATCAAAATTCAGATGTGCATATTGATGATGGTTGGTGATCAACTTTCGGGAACCTTCTGACTAGCAAAAGTCAACGGGGAAGCCAGATTCACTTAACGACCATGTGACTGACTTAACGACTGCTGTGGTTCACTTAACAACCGTGGCAAGAGAGGTCCTAAACCAGGGCAAAACTGACTTGTCCCGCTTAGCAAATGCAAATTTTGAGCTCACATAAGTCGAGGGTTACCTGTAGAGGAGAGAATGAGAAGAAGTTCCATATTTTTAGCATCGTTGAGGGGGGGGACCCAGAGGTCATTTAGTCCAACCGGGTGGAATTTTCCAGACAGTGGGCAAAGGAATGTTGGACGGTTTACAGATGGTGATCATTTCCTGTTTGAACGGTGCCAGAAAACTCAGATATATTTACTCCTGGCAGGAGACTCCTTTTCTCTCAGAAAGCTCCTAATCGCCATAATCCTATTTTAAATCAATTTTAAAATAAAATTAAAATTAAAACCATGTTCATTTTAAAAAGCCATCTGAGGCATTTGGTGATGTTCTTCTTTCTAATCTTGCCAATCCTCTCATTGGTCCAGCATTTAAACAAAACAGGAGCCTGCTAATGAATTAATCCTGTAACATAACCCCCCAAAAATTGTAGAACATACTATAAAATAGGGGTTGACGCAAAATGAAGTGGCTAGACCTCATGAAGTTCAGGACAGGAGATGGTGAGAATGGGGGCTGAAGGGAGGGGGTCTCCCCTAGTGCATGAATAGTGTAAGCCAAAACCACCAGCCAAAAAATGCTCTAGAACCTTCCCACTGTAAAATAGGGGCTGACACAAAATGAAGTGGCTAGACCTCATGAAGTTCAGGATTGGAGCTTGAGAAAATGGGCGCTGGAGAAGGAATCCCCTCAAGAGTAAAGACTGAAAGCATTTGGTGCTACGTCCCTTCCGCTTTGACTTCTCTTCCCCCCATGCAAAATTCCTACATCATTTTTTAATAAACTTTCACATTAATCTCAGCAGCCCCAAAAATTACATTAAATTAAATTAAAAAGAGATTGCACGAATTGAGGAAAGAGAGGCCCCCTAAGGGTGCCAGAAAAATAAAATTCTTGCATAAAACTGACCCGGCGTTTCAGTTTTTATCCTACACTTTCCTGCCCAGGAGACCCCCAAAAATGAGTTTTAAAACGCCCCCCAAAACAGGATAAACTTGGTTCCTAAAAAGTGATCCTCGTGACCTCCGAAAGGAGAAGTTGAGCTGTCGATGATCACGTCTTCATTCTCCCTCGGAGATTTTTCACTGTCAAGCAACAGCCTAGGAATTTTTCTTCTTTTTGGCATCCTTTGAAGCTGCTTTTTTTTTCTCCTCTCTTTTAAAAAAAAAAGAGCTAAAGAAAAGGGGGAAAAATTGCATTTCCTCTCTTTGCTTTGGCAGCAAAAATCTTGGCAGGCCATCCAGAGAGGGAGTTGATTTCCTGCCCCGGCGTATCATTAGAGCGGAGTGGAGCTCAGCTTGAACATTTCGGCCCTTGGAGCTCAGTGGACGAAGGAGGCTCTCTGTCTGGCTCCGTCCAAGCCTGTTGAACTTCGGCCTGGTTGCTTCGTGTCCTCGCTCGCTGGGCTCCATCACCCTCGGTCTTCCTGAAAGGGACCGAGGCTGGAGTGGAGAAGAGCCGAACTGAACCGTCTGTGTGTCCCACATCCCGTCGCACAACGACAAAGCTCGGCGGGGTCCAGTTTCTCCAGCCCTTTGCCTCTGGACACGGGCTAAGGGGGGACCAAGAGGAGAAGGGACACACACTGACCGTTTGGATCACGGGGAGATGGATCTGTGGTACTTCGCCGTGCTGTTTCTGATCTCTGGCCCTGCAGCCACAACGACAAGTAAGTACCGTTCTTGCTTGAGTCTGTGTCGGAAAAAGGAGATGCTACAATCGGGGGTTTTTTTGGGGGGGGGTCCAAGGGGAGCCAGTCCTCCTCTCCAAATTCGGGAGAAGAATCTCAGAGGCTGGAGCTGATCGAGGTCAATCAATGAGACTATCAAGGACGGTTGTAGGATGTCCTAAAATGGATCCAGAAGCAGTTACAGATACAGATTAACAGAGTTTGAAGGGGACCTTGAAGGTCATCTAGTCCAACCCCCTGCCTAAGCTGGAGACCCTACATCATTTCTGACAGATGGCAGTCCAGTCTCTTCTTGAAAGTTTCCAGTGATGAAACTCCCACAACTTCTGAAGGCAACTTCTGTTCCATGGGTTGATTGTTCTCACAGTCAGGAAATGTCTCCTTATTTCCAGGTTGAATCTCTCCTTGGTCAGTTTCCATCCATTATTCCTTGTCTGGCCTTTGGGTTCTTTGGGAAATAGCTTGACCCCCTCCTCTCGGTGGCAGCCCTCAAATATTGGAAGACTGATATCCTGTCTCCCCTGGTCCTTCTCTTCACTAGACTAGCCATGCCCGGTTCCTGCAACCATTCATCATTTGTTTTAGCCTCCAGTCTCCTAACCATCCTGGTTGCTCTTCTCTGCACTCTTTCTAGAGTCTCCACATCTTTTTTCATAGTGTGTTTAGGGGACGTTTAGGGGAAGTTTAGGGGAAGACTTGGCAATCTTGACTCTGCCAAAGTTGAGGAGATGGAAGGAGACATCTGGACGGGGGTGATGGGCTTGTCATCTCTTTGGGGACGGAGGTTGATCTGGGCTTCTTCACCAGTTCTGGGGTCTGTTTTCAAGAAGGGTGAACTGTACTGCAAGGAGTTAAAAATCTGTTTTGGTTTCTCTCTGATCCAGATGTGAGATCTGAGAGAAGTCCTAGTCCGTCTTAAGTTCCTTCAAGTCGTTTCCTGTCTTCTCAGCTTTGCGGATCTCAGCAGGCTTTTGCTTCAGAGAAGATCTCAAAATATCTTCCCCTACTTGGAAATGTTGAGCTAGAGTAGGTGGATGGTGGAAGACACCAAGGCACCCTCCTGCTGAGGCAGCAGACCCTATACCATTTCAGACAGGTGACTGTCCAGTCTCTTCTTAAAACCCCCCAGTGATGGAGCACCCTCAACTTCTGGTGGCAAGTTGTTCCACTGGTTAATTGTCCGCACTGTTAGGAAGTTTCTCCTTAATTCCAGGTTGCTTCTCTCCTTTATTAGTTTCCATCCATTTGTTTCTTGTCCTGCCTTCTGGTGCTTTGGAAAATAAGTTGACCCCCTCTTCTTTGGGGCAGCCCCCCAAATACTGGAATATTGCTATCATGTCCCCCCTAGTCCTTCTTTCCTCTAGACTGGCCATACCCAATTTCCTGCGACCGTTCTTCATATGTTTTAGTCTCTTTAATCGTCTTAGTTGCTCTTCTTTGTACTTTTTCCAAAGTCTCAACATCTTTTTTTTGTAATGTGGTGACCAAAACTGGATGCAGTATTTCAGGTGTGGCCTTACTAAGGCTTTACAAAGCGGTACTCACACTTCACGCGATCAACATGCTGGCTGGGGGATTCTGGGAGTTGAAGTCCACCCAGCTTAAAGTTGACAAAGTTGAGAAAGCCCAGTGGAAATGATGGTTGAGGAACCCCAGTTGACATCCGGGACCACATCCTACCACATACCTCCCTGCGACCGGTTAGGTCCCACAGAGTTGGTCTCCTCCAGGTCCCATCAACCAAGCAATGCCGGTTGGTGGGACCGCGGGGGAGAGCCTTCTCTGTGGGAGCTCCATCTCTCTGGAACCAACTCCCACCAGAGATCCGGACTATCTCCACCCTGCTGGCCTTCCGTAAAGCCGTTAAAACATGGCTTTTCCTGAAGGCGGGGGTGAAATAGAGATCAAATGAGAACATCTTGGGTCTCCCCATGCACGAATGATGGTTTATGTTTTTTAATTTTTATAATTATTTTAATTGTTATTGTAGTTTTTATAAATTGTTCTTCTTTTATGTTGTACGCCGCCCAGAGTCCCGCGGGAGTTGGGCGGCCTATAAGAACGATTAAGTAAGTAAGTAAGTAAGTAAGTAAGTAAGTAAGTAAGTAAGTAAGTAAGTAAGTAAGTAAGTAAGTCATGGTCTCTAACCCCCAGCTCTGCTCCGGGTAGAAAAATCAGTCCCAGTTTCTTTTACAATTATTCAGCGATCCAAAAACTGAGGAATGTTCTTAGCTAATACGAGTGAAAGTACACCCACTAATACGAGTGAAAGTACACACACTCACACACTCACAAATAAGCCTAAAATATGAATGTTCAACCAGTTGGTTCTACCATGCTGTGTTTGTTTAAGTCACGTTGAGTGACAAAGCGCAAAGCTTCTGTAGGGCCACAAATCTCATTTCCCAACTAAATGTCTCCCCCTTGGACCTTCCTTTTGGACCCCCCCCCCCCCAAGCGATGGGCAGCTGTAGGAAGGAGCGACAAATTAAGGGTCACAATTTGGTTTGCTAAAAGTGCAACACAACTGACCTGCCCCGTGAGTTCAGTTTCTCTTCCCTTTCTCAATGAAATCAATCCAAAACCAACTCAAAAGGGTGGCTTTTTTTCAGCGAGAGGGCCTAAGGAACTCTTTTTTTCAGCGAGAGGGCCTAAGGAACTCTGCACGGGCTCTGAAGCGCTCTTGTCTTTGGCCTTTCTGTTGGCTAGTTGCTAAAGCAGGCGTTGCATTCATGTTATGTATTTATTCCATGTTTAACCCTCGTTCCTAGTCAAAACAGCCAAGCTTTAAAAATTCCCCAGATTAAAACAGATTAAAAATGAATCTTATAATTTATAGTACTGAAGTTGGTTTTAACCTACAGTGTATGTATTATGAACTAACTTCCCTATGTGGATATTTAGACATAAGATAAGTATGATGATTTTATTAATGCCTGATTATTAGATGATCCCTCCATGATTAAAGGCAGTCTACCTTAAATACCTCCTCTAACATAGAAGCCAAATCCCATTTCGATCCAATCATCCTTCATTTGATTATCTCTAAGCTCCATTAATTATTCCTTTATATTCAGAAAGAAATATCGCAATGTATTAAGGGATGTGTTCCCGTGATACCAAGTGATTTCTACATGCTGGTTTTACGTGAAGCAATTTTTTTTTTTAAAAAAGGAATATTTTAAGCAGTCAAGATGGTTTCTTGTGGGTTTTTGATTGCAGTCCTGGCTTAACGTGAAATGGGCCCGAGCTATCAGATTTTCAGAGAGTGCCTGCGTATTTGCGATATTCCTCTCAATTTTAGAAATATTTATTTTACGGACGGATGAAAAAACCATTTTCAAACCATCCTTCTTTGTAAAAAAAAAATTAATTAAAAAATTAAGTGGTTTGGGGTCCAGTAAAACCAGATTGGTCAAAGCAGAATTTAAAATACACTCCGTGAGGCAAGATTTTACAGCGCTAAGAATACCAGCTGTTAAAAGATGATGATTAAAAGATGGATAAAATGAGTCAGGAGTCGAAATTGGACAAGTGAACGATTTTGCAAGAGGCCAATTAAACCCAAATGTGCTTAGTTGAGCTTTCAAAGGTGATGGGCACTGAATTACATCTTCTATTAGCGCTCTCAATTTCTCTCAATTGAATATCTTAACTTTTTGGGGGTTCCCGGAAATTAGGATGTTAAAAGACCATTCGGGAAAGGTGTAAAATTTCTTTTTTTTCCAAAAGAAAATACTGCATCTGAAGGCAGCTTGCTTTGAGGAGGGAGGAAACATTTCAAAATGTGTAAAAAAATTCACACTCCCTTTAAGGTAGGCTAACGACGACCTTTTAAGGTAGGACACAGCTTTTCCCATATGACGCCTGGGTCGCTTGAGGCTGAGAAAATCCAAAACGGGAACTTCACTAGCTGACAATGCAGTTCATTTGGGAGATGACTGTGCTAAATTCTCTATTTTCACCCACTCACCATTTAAAAAAAAAAAGGAAAAGAAATTGAAAACGTGACCCTAATGTTTTTGGAGACTGGATGAAATCCAGCTGTTTGGCTAGCACAAATGGGAACTTGTGGGGGTGAAACGTAATTCTCAAGGGAAATATCATTTAAAATGATTGGGAGGGAAGGAGAGATGGAGGAGGATCCGTGATAAAGGAGGAGGAGGAGGAGGAAAAGGAGGAGGAAAAGGTTAAGGAGAAGATAGATGAAAAGATAGATCAGGAGGAAGAGGAGAAGAAAAGATGAAAAGTAGATAGATAAAAAGGAGGAGGAGGAAATAAATGAGAAAAAATGAGAAAGAGGAGAAGAAGATAGATGAAAAGAAGATAGGAGGAGGAGAGGAGGAGAGGGAGGAGGAAGAAGAAGAAGAGGAGGAAGAGGAGGAGGAGGAGGAGGAGGAGAAGAAGAAGAAGAAGAAGAAGAAGAAGAAGAAGAAGAAGAAGAAGAAGAAGAAGAAGAAGAAGAAGAAGAAGAAGAGGAGGAGGAGGAGGAGGAGGAGGAGGAGGAGGAGGAGGAGGAGGAGGAGGACGAGATGAAAAGGAGAAGGAGAAAGGAGGAAAAGAAATAGATGAAAGAAGATAGAGGAGGAGGAGAAGAGGAGAGGAGGAGAGGGAGAGGAGGAGGAGGGAGGAGGTGGAGGAAGAAGAAGAAGAAGAAGAAGAAGAAGAAGAAGAAGAAGAAGAAGAAGAAGAAGAAGAAGAAGAAGAAGAAGAAGAAGAAGAAGAAGAAGAAGAAGAAAATTCAAAATTTCTGCTCTGTTTTCCCCCACCCCACCCCCATCTAATGCTTTGTTCACATTCTGATCTCCAACATCTGGAGGAGAGGAAGAAAGTAAGAAGTAAAACAAAGAGAAATAGTTTAAAAACCATGCCTTGCAAGAATGGAGAATCAAGTCTTCCAGGAAGTTCAATGCAAAATTGCAAAAGGCCCTTTGTTTTCACTCCCATCTCCATCAACGTGTTCACTGACAGTGTTGGTGGACGAAGGGGTTGTGAGATTGTCAGAAAACACAAAAGAGGGGAATGTGGCTCATTTTTTCAGGAGGGTCTCGGTGGGTGGGAGAAAGAGAAATACACAAACAGAAATAAGAGAAATAAAGATTCTGGGATAAAAATGGGAGATGTAGGGCTCAGCAGGAATGCTGGCAAAAAGGATGTTGAATCCCAGAATTGGGAGCCAGTGGCGTGAAGCAGCCAATGCAATATATTTCTCTCTCTCTCTTCTGTGTGTGTGTGTGTGTGTGTGTGTGTGTGTGTGTGTGTGTGTGTGTGTGTATGAGCAGAGAGAGAGAGAGAGAGAGAGAGAGAGGAGAGAGAGAGAGAGAGAGAGACAGAGACAGAGACAGAGACAGAGACAGAGACAGAGACAGAGACAGAGAGACAGAAAGACAGAGAGACAGAGAAAGACAGAGACAGAGACAGAGAGACAGAGACAGACAGAGAGACAGAGAGAGAGAGAGAGAGAGAGAGAGAGAGAGAGAGAGAGAGAGAGAGAGAGAGAGAGAGAGAGGGAGGAAGAGAGAGAGAATGTGTATGTGTATAAACATTAAAGAAGTGGTCAATAGTTTCAGTTCAGTACAGTAGACAGATAGATGGATAAACAGACAGACAGAGTTTAGATAACAGTGGATGGATGGATGGATGGATGGACGGATAAGAGAGATATAATTTGGATGGATGGATGGGGATAATAGATATAATTTTAATGGATGGATGGATAATAGATATATCATTTGGATGGATGGATGAATAATCGATATAATTTGGATGGATGGATGGATGAATAGATGAAAGAGAGAGAAAACAAGGAGATGTTGATGGATGAATGAAAGGATCTAACTTAGAAAATATCCTAACCTTTCCTGACCATCCTTTTTGTGTCTTACAATTTAAAGGCATTAGCAGCTTCCTTCTCTAATTATCCCCGAATATCCCTTTGTCATTCTGTGCTCACCGATGATCATTCCATGTCAAGATCTGAGCGATGCACAAAACATCAGCCACGTGTGACCACCGCCGGCCCCCGTGGACCAAGTGGGTTCCAGGGACCCCCTTGGTAGCCTCCGTTGAAAAAGGCAGAGCATGGAAGTGTTGCTTAGCCTGGGTTGCAAGTCTCCAACTCAAACTGGAGGTTTCAAGAGGTGGCTTTCTCTGGCCACCACAAACCACGCCCTGGTCCAGCCCGGTGGGTCTCCTTCCTTGCCCCCTTGTTTAACCTCCCTCTGGCGAGGTCGGACGGGTGCCACCCATGCAGAATCCAGTCTCCGTTGACTTTGCCCCTGTCGCCAGCCTGATCTAATCTCAAGGCTTTTTCTCCGAGCTCAACTCACACAGAGCTCTTTGGCGCCTGGGGAACAAAGTCAACAGATACTTGTCTGCAGAATCCTGTGTAGCCACGAGGTTGGGTCTCTCCCCCCACCCCCGGTGTCTTGTCCCATCAGTTATTTTTCTAGACGGGCTCCGAGAGGGGAAGGGGTGACGCAGGCTGCGGAGGCCAGATAACTCTCTTGTTTGTCTTCCTCGGATGCTGCTGGGCTGGGATTGGCCTAGGTTGGTCCTCGGAGGAAATCCAGGACAATGGTGGAGTGAGCGACTCCGCGTCAGGCGAGGCGGGGAAGGGAGCTTGGCCATCCTGCTTGAACATGGATTCCTCAATCTCTGTTTAGTGCACGGGTTCAAGCATCTCCTAGGAGTGCAGATTTTAGCCGACAAGCTTGGTTCAGTTCTTCTCTAGCTCAGTTCAGCTCAGAACGCCTTCAATTTCACGAAATCCAATTTAAGTGGTGGATCGGCCAAGGGCGGCTCCCGCCTCCCCACCCACACCCTCCCCATCCTCTGGTTTTAGTTCCAATCTGTCTTTTCATTGTGATTTTATTCATTCGTTACTGGTATGTATGGTTTTATTTTGATGTTGTAAGCCGAGTCAGCTTGCAGTGAGATAGGCAGCAAACAAGTTGAATGAATGAATGAATGAGCAAATAAGTTAGTAAGAAAGGAAGAAACTAAAAAGAAAGGAAGAAACTAAAAAGAAAGAAAAAAGAAAAAAGAAGAAAGACAGACAGACAGACAGACAGAAAGAAAGAAAGAAAGAAAGAAAGAAAGAAAAGAAAGAAAGAAAGAAAGAAAGAAAGAAGAAAGAAGGAGGGAGGGAGGAGGAAGGAAAAGTGAGGGACAGAGGGAGAAAATGAAGAAGAGAGAGAGGGAGAGAAGAAAGAAAGAAAGAAAGAAAGAAAGAAAGAAAGAGGAAGGAGAAAGAAAGAAAGAAAGAAAGAGGAAGGAAGGAAGGAAGGAAGGAAGGAAGGAAAGAAAGAAGAAGAAAGAAGAAGAAGAAAGAAAGAAAGAAAGAAAGAAGAAAGAGGAGGAAGAAGAAAGAAAGAAGAAAGAAAGAGGAAGGAAGGAAGGAAGGAAGGAAGGAAGGAAGGAAGAAAGAAAGAAAGAAAGAAAGAAAGAAAGAAAGAAAGAAAGAAAGAAAGAAAGAAAGAAAGAAAGAGAGAGAGAGAGAGAGAGAGACAAAAAGAGAGAGAGAAGAAGGAAGGAAGGAAGGTAGAAAGGAAGGAAGAAGAAGGAAAGAAAGAAAGAAAGAAAGAAAGAAGAAAGAAAGAAAGAAAGAAAGAAAAGAAAGAAAGAAAGAAAGAAAGAAAGAAAGAAAGAAAGAAGAAAAAAGAAAAGAAAAGAAAAATTCCCAGATGGCCCCTCTCTTCTCCAAACCTTAAGCCCAGTTTCATGGGACTAAAATGAGAATGAATTCAGTTCTTCATTTTAAAAAGCCGAAGGAAATTATTAAAGGGATGGGAAGCAACGGATGAATTCAATGTATTGACCTATTGCTCCCTGAGCGCTCAATAATGTAACGAGTGAGCAGCTTAATTGTGAGATTCTTACCTTCCTAGGTGTGTTGAATTCCTTGGGATGTGTTCCGGAGCCCATCAGCAAAGACCAGGCGGTCAGGGTCTTCTACACAACCAGTGTGGTGCCCAGCGGTTGTGAGGCCCATGGTCCGATCGATCCTGAGCTGGAGGTCCATGTTCTGAATCTGAAATACAGCAGATCCCAGGTGAGTAGCTGATCTGCCAAGCCTCCACTAGCAGGGTCTTATTTCAAAACCCCCCAACTGGTTACTCTGCCATTCCCACTTTCAAGATTGCTTTCAATGAGTCTGCCTTTTGAATGTACAGAGTCCTCGCTTAGCGATCGCAATCGGTCACTGAATAAAGCAGGTGCTGAATGAAACTGCAACTGTGCATACGATCTTGCTTCACCCCAATTCACGTGCCTATTTGAAATTGGGGTGAGAGGAGGAGGAAGAGGAGGAAGATAATTTTGGGATTGTTGGTTCTCTCTGACTTTGGCTGTTTTCTTGGAGACATTTCATTACCCAACTAGGGGATATCATCAGTGCTAGATGGATGTGGGGAGAGGAGGAGGAGGGAGGAGGAGGAGGAAGGAGGAGGATGATGATAATTTTGGGGGTCTTTGGTGCTCTCTGACCTTAGCTGTTTTCTTGCAGACATTTCATTACCCAACTAGGGGATATCATCAGTGCTAGAAGGGATATGTGGAGTGGAGGAGGAGGAAGAGGAGGAAGACGATAATTTTGGGGTCCTTGGTGCTCTCTGATCTTGGCTGTTTTCTTTCATGACCCAACTAGGGGACATCATCAATGCTAGAAGAGCGCTGGGTATACGGAGTGGAGGAGGAGGACTGTGGGGTCCTTGGTGGTCTCTGAGCTTGGTGGTTTTCTTGCAGACATTTCATGACCCAACTAGGGAACCCAGTCAGTGCTGGGATGTTACCTAGTTGAGTCTGTAAGCTCAGAGAGCACCAAGGACCCCAGAGATCTGAAGAGGTGGTTAAGGCTGGGGCACCTGGCCCAGTTGACCCCTCCTGGTCTCCCATCAGCTGCCCAGGCCACCGGCTGGTCCCGCAATCTCCGGGTTGCGATAGGAGGCCCCTGTGATGTCACGGCTGTGGCATTCAGACAAGTGGCCCCAACGTAGAGGCGGGCCGAGAAGGCAGTCTCCAAGTGGGAAAGAATTACTGGAAGCCGATTTCTATAAGCAGATCTCCCAGCCGAAGGAGGCAGAAGAAATCTTGCTGAGCTCTCCAAGGGAGGAACAATGGCTCCCAAGTGGGGGGGGGGGGATGAAGTGGGGAGGTAAAAATAGAAGCAAAGCTTTTCTCTGCTCGCCGTTTGACCCCTGGGCTTGTGCCCTCAATGGGGGCCCGAAGGCATTCTTGTTATTTCTGTTTGTTTGGGTTTCTCGCTTCGCTGTTGGGATCGGGGGGGGGGGGAGAGAATGTCTGGGCAAGGGTTCCCAGGTCTCACCCTCCGTTCTCCATCCGAGGGCGGTTTCGTAAGAATTGTGTGGCCGGGGAGGATGGGGAGGGCGCTGGAGTCGGAGCCGAGAGGCGCCGTCTTTTTGCACAGACGGCAATCTAGTTTTCGAGAAGGCAAGCGGCTTTGAACCGAACTGGAGGAGACGTGGCTGCCATCCATCTAGCCAGCCAGCTAGACACATAAACAGACAAGTTGAGTGGATGAAGGGATGGATGAATGGATGAATGGATGGATGGATGGATGGATGGATGGATGGATAGATAGATAGATAGAGATAGATAGATAGATAGAGATAGATAGATAGAGAGAGAGAGAGAGAGAGAGAGAGAGAGAGAGAGAGAGAGAGAGAGAGAGAGAGAGAGAGAGAGAGAGAGATAGATAGATAGATAGATAGATAGATTAGATAGATAGATAAATAGATAGATAGATAGATTAGATAGATAGATAGATAGATAGATAGATAGATAGATAGATAGATAGATAGATAGATAGATAGATAGATAGATAGATAGATAGATAGATAGATAGATAGATAGATAGATAGAAGACAGACAGAGTAGTTGATGGATAGATGGATGAATGGATATATCTGCAAATTGAGTAGATACATTGGTGGATGGATGGATGGATGGAAGCATGGGTGGGATTCAGCTGGTTCGGACAGGTTCGGGTGAACCAGTAATTATGGCCAGTGGCTAGGCCACCCCGGCGCTATCCCGTCCTATACAATCGCCATGTTTTTGACTCAGCGCATAGGTGCGCAAGGCATGTACGCACCTTTTAGATTCTGGGCCGGTTGTTAAATTATGTGAAGCCCACCTCTGGATGGAATACAGACAAGTTGAGTGGATGATAGATAGATAGATAGATAGATAGATAGATAGATAGATAGATAGATAGATAGATAGATAGATAGATAGATAGATGATAGATAGATAGATAGATAGATAGATAGATAGATAGATAGATAGATAGATAGATAGATAGATAGATAGATAGATAGATAGATAGATAGATAGAAGACAGACAGAGTAGTTGATGGATAGATGGATGAATGGATATATCTACAAATTGAGTAGATGCATTGGTGGATGGATGGATGGATGGAAGCATGGGTGGGATTCAGCTAGTTCGGACCGGTTCGGGTGAACCGGTAATTATGGCCAGTGGCCACCCACCCCGGCGCTATCCCACCCACCCCGGCGCTATCCCGTCCTATACAATCGCCATGTTTTTGACTCAGCGCGTATGTGCGCAAGGCGCGTGCGCACCTTTTAGATTCTGGGCCGGTTGTTAAATTATGTGAAGCCCACCTCTGGATGGAATACAGACAAGTTGAGTGGATGATAGATAGATTAGATAGATAGATAGATAGATAGATAGATAGATAGATAGATAGATAGATAGATAGATAGATAGATAGATAGATAGATAGATAGATAGATAGATAGATAGATAGATAGATAGATAGATTAGATAGATAGATAGATTAGATAGATAGATGATAGATAGATAGATAGATAGATAGATGATAGATAGATAGATAGATAGATAGATAGATAGATAGATAGATAGATAGATAGATAGATAGATAGATAGATAGATAGATAGATAGATAGATAGATAGATAGATAGATAGATAGATAGATAGATAGATGATAGATAGATAGATAGATAGATAGATAGATAGATAGATAGATAGATAGATGATAGATAGATAGATAGATAGATAGATAGATAGATAGATTAGATAGATAGATGATAGATAGATAGATAGATAGATAGATGATAGATAGATGATAGATAGATAGATAGATAGATAGATAGATAGATTAGATAGATAGATAGATTAGATAGATAGATGATAGATAGATAGATAGATAGATAGATGATAGATAGATAGATAGATAGATAGATAGATAGATAGATAGATAGATAGATAGATGATAGATAGATAGATAGATGATAGATAGATAGATAGATAGATAGATAGATAGATAGATAGATAGATAGATAGATGATAGATAGATAGATAGATAGATAGATAGATAGATAGATAGATGATAGATAGATAGATAGATAGATAGATAGATAGATAGATAGATAGATAGATAGATAGATAGATAGATGATAGATAGATAGATAGATAGATAGATAGATAGATAGATAGATAGATAGATAGATAGATGATAGATAGATAGATAGATAGATAGATAGATAGATAGATAGATAGATAGATAGATAGATGATAGATAGATAGATAGATAGATAGATAGATAGATAGATAGATAGATAGATAGATAGATAGATAGATAGATAGATAGATAGATAGATAGATAGATAGATAGATAGAAGACAGACAGAGTAGTTGATGGATAGATGGATGAATGGATATATCTACAAATTGAGTAGATGCATTGGTGGATGGATGGATGGATGGAAGCATGGGTGGGATTCAGCTAGTTCGGACCGGTTCGGGTGAACCGGTAATTATGGCCAGTGGCCACCCACCCCGGCGCTATCCCACCCACCCCGGCGCTATCCCGTCCTATACAATCGCCATGTTTTTGACTCAGCGCGTATGTGCGCAAGGCGCGTGCGCACCTTT
>JALIGW010000026.1:7892706-7937706 GCA_023053685.1 Diadophis punctatus similis
TCCTCATCATTCATGTGAGTAGCCATCATTCACAGGCAGGGGGCAATGCTAGGATTTCGGACCTTGTGGACCGGAGTTCCGCAGGCCCGGTCGGTGGCGAAGGAGAAGTTGGATGGGGATCTTGTCGACTCGCTGCCCTCTTAATAATCTTGAGTTCCACTTTGGCGGTAGAGTTGTGGCGTCGGGAGCAACCCTTGAGGTCATCTATTCCAGCCCTCGGGAATGAGTAGGGAAAAGGATGAAGGTGGTGAAGGAGTGTGCCAGTTCTGCTTTTGCTTTTAAAAGGCTCAGATTTGATTCCTTCATTTAAAACTATATACCGTATTTTTCAGAATATAAGACGCACCTTTTTCCTCCCTAAAAGTGGCTGAAGATTTGGGTGCGTCTTATACTCTGAATGTAGCTTTTTCGAAGCTTTTTTCCCAGCCCTAACTAGGTGCTAAGGATCTTCCCAGCTCTTACCTTGCAGGCTTTTTCATTGTTACTCTCTCCAAAGAATGTTTTTCCAGCCCTAAGTCTTTGCAGAATTTTTTTTCATTGCTCTACTTGCTCCGAATAAGTTTTTTTCTAGCCCTAACCAGGTGCTAACTATCTTCCCAGCTCTTACTGGCTTGCAGGCTCTTTCATTGTTACTCTCTCAGAAGAAGGTTTTTTTAAGTCCTAACCAGGAGATAAAATAATGTGCTGAAGCTGCTCCGAATAAGTTTTTTTCTAGCCCTAACCAGGTGCTAACTATCTTCCCAGCTCTTACTGGCTTGCAGGCTCTTTCATTGTTACTCTCTCAGAAGAAGGTTTTTCCAGCCCTAAGTCTTTGCAGAATTTTTTTTCATTGCTCTACTTGCTCCGAATAAGTTTTTTTCTAGCCCTAACCAGGTGCTAATGATCTTCCCAGCTCTTACTGGCTTGCAGGCTCTTTCATTGTTACTCTCTCAGAAGAAGGTTTTTTTAAGTCCTAACCAGGAGATAAAATAATGTGCTGAAGCTGCTCCGAATAAGTTTTTTTCTAGCCCTAACCAGGTGCTAACTATCTTCCCAGCTCTTACTGGCTTGCAGGCTCTTTCATTGTTACTCTCTCAGAAGAAGGTTTTTTTAAGTCCTAACCAGGAGATAAAATAATGTGCTGAAGCTGCTCCGAATAAGTTTTTTTCTAGCCCTAACCTGGTACTAACTATCTTTCCAGCTCTTACTGGCTTGCAGGCTCTTTCATTGTTACTCTCTCAGAAGAATGTTTTTCCAGCACTAAGTCTTTGCAGAGTTTTTTTTCATTGCTCTACTTGCTCTGAATAAGTTTTTTTCTAGCCCTAACCAGGTGCTAATGATCTTCCCAGCTCTTACTGGCTTGCAGGCTCTTTCATTGTTACTCTCTCAGAAGAAGGTTTTTCCAGCCCTAAGTCTTTGCAGGGTTTTTTCATTGCTCTACTTGCTCCGAATAAGTTTTTTTCTAGCCCTAACCAGGTGCTAACTATCTTCCCAGCTCTTATTATTACTCTCTCCAAAGAAGGTTTTTCCAGCCCTAAGTCTTTGCAGAATTTTTTTTCATTGCTCTACTTGCTCCGAATAAGTTTTTTTCTAGCCCTAACCAGGTGCTAACTATCTTCCCAGCTCTTACTGGCTTGCAGGCTCTTTCATTGTTACTCTCTCAGAAGAATGTTTTTTTAAGTCTTAACCAGGGGATAAAATAATGTGCTGAAGCTGACCAGACTAAGGATGCTAGCCAGATGAATACCAGGTAGGCAGATTGTTTTCCCCTATTTTCCTCCCCAAAAACTAAGGTGCGTCTTATACTCTGAAAAATACGGTATTAAGGGTTGGGTATTGTAAAATTTGGGACCAAAGGCATCCAGCCAGCCGTGCATCCGAGGCCCTCAACTGATGAAACAAGAACTGGAGATGGCACAATTTTTTTGGCTCCTGCACAACAACCCTGTGTGGTAGGGTAGTAAGTTGACCCCTAGTAGCTTTGCCCGTCTAAACAGAGCCGTGAAGCCGAGTCTCTCCCGTCGCTCAATCTCTTTGCTTGACTCCATGGCGTCTGTTTCCCTTTCAGCTGCCGGGTTTTCTGTGACGCACAGTAAATCGGAAAAATGACCCATTTCCTCTGGGCCTCTGCTCCAGCCGGCTCACACTCAGCCTGGGGCAGTTTGTTACCTCTTTTTTTTTTTAACTTTTTCCTATTTGTGTCTAATAATAAAAAAAGGGCTGACAATGAGGATGGGAGGGAATTCAGGCACAAGCCGCTATCAGATCGAGCGTGGCACCGTTGGCTCATGCCAGCCACCCTTGCCGGCTTGACTTCGCCATGCTGGGTCCGGCCGGGGGAAGGGGGGGGCAAGAGGGTGGTGGGTGCCAGGATGTACTCACACTTAAGTGGTTGGAGGGCAGAACAGGGCGGGGGACAGATTACGGGCAGAAATGGGGAATGTCCAGATTCTGGAAAAAACCCCGATGAGTTGCCAAATCAAAGTAGGATTCATTTTTGGTTAGGTGGTGCCAAATTCTGCTTTTCACTGGGTAGCGGAAAAGCCTCGGTGTGGGGGAGGGAGGGAGGGAAGAACCATTAAATCAGGAAAGGAGGTTAAGAGAGAAAGGAGAAAAGAAAGGATGAAAAGAGGAGAAAGAGAGGGAGGGAGGGAGGGAGGGAGGGAGGAAAAGCGAGGGACAGAGGGAGAAAATAAAGAAAGAGAGAGAGGGAGGGAGGGAGGGAGAAAAAAGAGAGAGTCAGAGAGAAAAAGAAAGAGAAAGAAAGAAAGAGAGAGAGAGAGAGGGAGAGAGAGAAGAGAGGGAGAAAAAAGAGAAGCAGAGAAAGGAAGGAAGGAAGGAAGGAAGGAAGGAAGGAAGGAAGGAAGGAAGGAAGGAAGGAAGGAAGAAAGAAAGAAAGAAAGAAAGAAAGAAAGAAAGAAAGAAAGAAAGAAAGAAAGAAAGAAAGAAAGAAAGAAAGAAAGAAAGAAAGCATTCCCAGCTGGTCTCTTTCTTCCCCAAGCCTTAAGTCCAATTTCATGGAACTAAGATCAGAATGAATTCATTTTAAAAGGCCAGGGGAAATTATTAAAGGGCTGGGAAGCAACGGATAAATTTAATGTATTGATTAATTGCTCCCTGAGCATTCAATAATGTAACAATTGAGCAACTTAATTGTGAGATTCTTACCTTCCTAGGTAAGGGGGGGGGAGGAAGGGAAAAGGAAGGAAGGAAGGAAGGAAGGAAGGAAGGAAGGAAGGAAGGAAGGAAGGAAGGAAGGAAGGAAGGAAGGAAGGAAAAATAGGAGAGAGAGTGAGTGAGTGAGTGAGTGAGGGAGGGAGGGAGGGAGGGAAGGAAGGAAGGAAGGAAGAAAAAGAGAAGGAAGGAAGGAAGAAAAAATAGGAGAGAGAGAGTGAGTGTGAGTGAGTGAGTGAGGGAGGGAAGGAAGGAATGAAGGAAGGAAGAAAAAGAGAAGGAAGGAAGGAAGGAAAGACAGAAAGAAAGAAAGGAAGGAAGGAAGGAAGGAAGGAAGGAAGGAAGGGAGAGAAAGAAAGACAGAAAGACAGAAAGGAAGGAAGGAAGGAAGGAAGAAAGAAAGAAAGAAAGAAAGAAAGAAAGACAGACAGACAGACAGACAGACAGACAGACAGACAGACAGACAGACAGACAGAAAGAAAGAAAGAAAGAAAGAAAGAAAGAAAGAAAGAAAGAAAGAAAGAAAGTTTAAAGGTAGTTTCCTAACCTCCTTGCTAAAGCAAAAACAGTGTTCAATCGTTCCCCAAAACCAATTTACCAACCTAACTCATTCATACAACTAAAACAGCCAGAACCGAAACGTCAGCAAAATTCAGCCTCCTTTAAAGAAACCCGGGGCCATGTTTTATTATTATTATTATTGCAAAAATATCTCGTGGAAGTGGGGCGGCGGGGGGGAGGGATGCTCTTTTCCGCCCTCACAGGCCAGACTCACAAAGGCCTGTTTTGAAGGCGGCCGATCTCTCCGGATTGATTCTGGATGACGCCAAGATTGGAGTCTTTTTTTTCAGGAGCCCCAGCAGACAACAATGGGATAAAAAATCCCTTTGATCCTAGATGGAGATTAGCTTTCCTCCCAGAAAGGACTCCGAGAGGCTGCGGCTTTCATCCTGCGGGCTCCAAGGATATTTCCAGGGGGGGAAATGCAGAAAACGCCAGAGCAAAACTCCAAATAGCAATTCAGAGGTCTTCAAAACTTGGCAACTTTTAAGACTTGTGGACTTCAACTCCCAGAATTCTCCAGCCAGCATAACTTTTAAGACTTGTGAACTTCAATCCCCAGAATTCTCTAGCCATAGCATAGCTTTTTTTTCCGGTGCCATTGCAACTTTGAATGGTCACTAAATGGACTGTTGTTAAGATGAAGAATGCCTGTACATCAACATCATTCTCCTTATTCGTGTTGTTTCTGTAGAATCCTCGTAGCTACGTCCTGCCTTCTTTCAATCATAACTCCACCGCAATCCTCCTACCTTACTCCAGCGAGCAACTTTTGAGGTGGGCCAAGGAAACGTACGGTGGGGTCTCTTCCTTCGCGGAGTTAGAAGACCCTCAACGGATTCTGTTCCAAGTAGGGAGAGGTGGGTATTGATAAAATCTTTCTCAGTAGAGATTTCACCCCCTTCCCAGCTCAGCTTTCTCTGGGACCCACCCACAAATCAATCAATCAATCATCCAATTCATCCATCCTTCCACCCAATTCATCCATCCATCCTTCCATCCAATTCATCCATCCATCCTTCCATCCAATTCATCCATCCATCCATCCTTTCAATTCATCCATCCATCCATCCTTCCATCCAATTCATCCATCCATCCATCCTTCCTTCCATCCGTCCATCCATCCATCCTTCCTTCCATCCGTCCATCCATCCATCCATCCATCCTTCCATCCAATTCATCCATCCATCCATCCAATTCATCCATCCATCCATCCTTCCTTCCATCCATCCATCCATCCATCCCATTTCATCCATCCATCCCATTTCATCTATCCTTCCATCCAATTCATCCATCCATCCATCCTTTCAATTCATCCTTCCATCCATCCAATTCATCCATCCTTCCATCCATCCATTTCATCCATCCATCCCATTTCATCCATCCTTCCATCCAATTCATCCATCCATCCTTCCATCCAATTCATCCATCCATCCATCCTTTCAATTCATCCATCCATCCATCCATCGTTCCATTCAATTCATCCATCCATCCAATTCATCCATCCATCCTTCCATCCAATTCATCCATCCATCCATCCTTCCATTCAATTCATCCATCCATCCAATTCATCCATCCATCCATCCATCCAATTCATCCATCCATCCTTCCAATTCATACATCCCTCCATCCTTCCATCCATCCTTCCATCCAATTCATCCATCCATCCTTCCATCCAATTCATCCATCCATCCCATCCAATTCATCCATCCATCCAATTCATCCATTCAATTCATCCATCCATCCAATTCATCCATCCATCCTTCCATCCAATTCATCCATCCATCCATTCTTCCATCCAATTCATCCATCCATCCAATTCATCCATTCAATTCATCCATCCATCCAATTCATCCATCCATCCTTCCATCCAATTCATCCATCCATCCATCCTTCCATTCAATTCATCCATCCATCCTTCCAATTCATCCATCCTTCCATCCATCCAATTCATCCATCCATCCATCCAATTCATACATCCCTCCATCCTTCCATCCATCCTTCCATCCAATTCATCCATCCATCCTTCCATCCAATTCATCCATCCATCCAATTCATCCATTCAATTCATCCATCCATCCAATTCATCCATCCATCCTTCCATCCAATTCATCCATCCATCCATCCTTCCATTCAATTCATCCATCCATCCTTCCAATTCATACATCCCTCCATCCTTCCATCCATCCTTCCATCCAATTCATCCATCCATCCTTCCATCCAATTCATCCATCCATCCAATTCATCCATCCATCCTTCCATCCAATTCATCCATCCATCCATCCTTCCATTCAATTCATCCATCCATCCAATTCATCCATCCATCCTCCCATGAAGATGGTGCAGAAGTCACAACTCTTCCGAAAGGCTCATAATCTCTCTCTTTGTGTCAGAGCCCAGCGCAAATGAAGACTGCATCTTGGCACAGAATTTCAACGCCGAGTCCTATCTCGAGGTAGAGGTCCTTTCCCACAAGGTGGAGACGTGTCTGGATTCCCACAAAGCATATGGAAACGTGGCTCACATCCTGTGGCTGCAACAGAGTTCATCAGACGAGAGGTAAGATTGGTTGCGGGGGGGGGGGTTAGAAGGCCACAAAAATAGTCCTTTTCCCCCCCGTGAGGTTGGAGCAGAGACAGGCTTCACGCCAATTTAAAGTTTGCATTTTGGAATCAATAGAGCCGTGGTGGCGCAGTGGTTAGAATGCAGCATTGCAGGCTAATTCTGCCCACTGCCAGGAGTTCGATCCTGACCAGCTCAAGGTTGACTCAGTTTTCCATCCTTCCGAGGTCGGTAAAATGAGGACCCAGAATGTAGGGGGCGATAGGCTGATTCCGTAAACCACTTACAGAGGGCTGTAAAACACTGTGAAGTGGTATCTAAGTCTAAGTGCTATTGTTATCTATCCATCTCTCTGTCTGTCTAATCTACCTACCTACCTATCTGCCGCAGGAGTGGGCTTCAAAAATTTTAGCAAGGGGTTCTCTGCCCGGTTGCTGGGTGGGCATGGCCATGGTGGGCGTGGCCTAGTCAGCCTCCTGCACCATGGTGGGAGCGGGCATTTTTGCCTTCCCCGGGCTCCGGAGGCTTTCCTTGAGCCTCTATGAGGGCAAAAACGGCCTCCCCAGGCTCTGGAGGCCCATTTCCAGCCTTCCCGAACTTCCGGTAGGCCTATTTTTCACCCTCCCTGAGCCTCCGCGCGCACCCTGCCCTTACCTGCATCCAAAACAGGCCGCGTGGGGACTCCTGGGAGGGGAGAGGCGGAGTGGGCAGGGCCAGCCGGGAGTGGGATTTGGGAGTTTTCCGAACTGCACAGAATCTTAGCTAGACGTTCTCCCGAACCCCTGCGAACCCTCAGCAGCCCACCCCTGATCTGCCGTGGTGGCACAGTGGTTAGAATGCAGTATTGCAGGCTAATTCTGCCGACTGCCAGCAGTTCGATCCTGATCGGCTCAAGGTTGACTCAGCTTTCCATCCTTCCGAGGTCGGTAAAATGAGGACCCAGATTGTTGGGGGCAATAGACTGACTCTGTAAACCGCTTAGAGAGGGCTGTAAAGCACTATGAAGCGGTATATAAGTCTATTGCTATCTTCACCTTGGTTCTTTCGTCCTGGAGAAAAAAATGAAGTGGGTGTATTTTGGGGCATACAACTGGGTGTATTTTTATGCAAACTTCGTGCAGCTATCAAGTTAAACAAAAGACAAACCGGGGCTAAAATCAGCATTCTCCACAGGGCCGAAGTAAAGTTCGTCCAGCATTGTTGAATAACTGCAACTTTTTCTGAACTTCTAGACGAAGTTGGAGCTCCCAAAGAAGGACATGTTTGAAATGTGACTTAAGGTTTAGAAGAAAGCCGATTCTTCGTCTTTCACTTTTTGTGTGGTTTCGTTTGCAGGATGCAGATGGTGGAAGTGAACGTAAAAACGGTTTGCAAGGACGGACGTTCGGAGCATAAAGCGGAGATGCCCTTGACTCTGTGGCTGAAGAGCCACCAAAACATGCTGTGGAACATGGGCCACGGGTTTTCATTTGTGCAACTCTTGGTAAGAATGGATGCCGGGCAGCGGTGAAATCACACGTGCAGGCTTTGCGCATGCGCAGAGGGTTTAAAAAAGAAAATGGCGGCATCCGGGTGGGTGGGCGGAGCCTCGCACTACCGCCACTACCGGTTCTCTGAACCACCGGCGGCCGCCTCTACCGGTACGCCCGAACTGGTAGCATTTCACCCCTGATGCCGGGCAAGAAATCTCCTTTTTGATGCAACTCAGCGCTTCTTGGAAATTTATTGGCGAAAAGAAGCACTACAAATTTCCTAAGGGGCCAGATTTTCAAAATTAGCCAAAATAAACCTTACCGGGCTGCCGAGTGAAACGCCAAACTATAAAGACCCCCCCAAAACTCTTGTTGGTTGATGAGATACAACCCTTAGAAAGGAACGTGCTTTCCCTACAAGTGACCCACAAAAAGGGGTTATCACAGGAAGAGTTCCCACAGGTATATTTTGCATGGGTCAAAGTGGGATCCCTGGGAAATATAGACCCCCAAGCAGGTTGTGGAATTCTACGGGGAGGGGGTGTTATGTCAGCAACCACACAGGGAGGGAAAATGGCTTAAAATGGGTGTGGGCTGTTCGCTGTTCCCCCCCCCCCCAAGACAGTAATTCTAAATAATTTCTAAAGCTAGTTCTAAGATAGTTGCAGAAAGGTGTTTTAAGCCTTCTTTTTCTTTTCCTCCTTCTTCTCTCCTCTTCCTCTTCTTCCTTCTGTCTTCTCCTTCTCCATCTTCTCTCCCTTCTCTGCCATTTCTCCTTCTTCTCTTCCTCTTCCTCTGCTTTCTTTCTACTTCTTTTTCTCATCCTTTTCCTTCCTCCTCCATCTTCTTTTTCTCTTCCTCCTCCTCCTGCCTTTCTCCTCCATCTCCTCTTCTTCCTCCTCCTCCTTTGCCCTCTTTGCCCTCTTCTCTTCCTCCTCTCTTCTTCTTCTCCATCTCCTCCATGCCCTCCTCCTCTGCCTTCTATCTCCTTCTCCATCTTCTCCTTCTCCATGTCTTCCTCCTCCTTCTGTCTTCTTCTCCATCTTCTCCCTTTATGTCTTCTTCCTCCTTCTTCTGTCTCCTCCTCTTCTCTCCTTCTCCTCCTCCTTCTCCTCCTCCTTCTCCTCTGTCTTCTTCTTCTTCTTCTTCTTCTTCTTCTTCTTCTTCTTCTTCTTCTTCTTCTTCTTCTTCTTCTTCTTCTTCTTCTTCTTCTTTCTCCTCCTCCTCCTCCTCCTCCTCCTCCGTCTTCTCTTTCTCCTCCTCCTCCTCTCTTTCTCTCTCTCTCTCCCTCAGGCATCTGGTAAATATTCATTTGCTACCTTCTCTGGGGTGCACAACGGTACGACCCTTCCAGACAACAAGGAGGAACTGATTCAAAAGGCCCGCAACAATTCCTTCGTGGCTTCCTACACCGAAATCCCTTCGGCCAAAACTATCAGCCTGGAATACAAAAGGATTTGTGGTGAGTCAGTAGAATACAATCCAGGTCGGAGGCAGCCGGCTGGATCAGGCCAAGGGGGAGACAATATTTGCAGGACCTTGAGGGATCCAGACTCCATGGCCTAGCGGTTAGAAGGCTAGTTGAGTTGGGTTGTTGAGTTGGGTGTTTCCAAGTGTTCTACGGAAGCTTAAGAATTTGGGAAGAACTTGATGGGGCTCTGTAAGAAACGAAGAACCAAAAAAAACAAATTTGGAACATAGTTATCTCAAAACAGCCCATTTTCAGAATCAGACTAGAGCCAGAAGGGACCTTGGAGGCCTTCTAGTCCAACCCCTTGCTCAAGCAGGAGATCCTATACCATTTCAGTCTCCTCTTAAAAACCTCCAGTGATGAAGCACCCACAACGTCTAAAGGCAACGTCTGAAGGCACTTGAGCTTCATCTCTTGATGAGGAAGTTCTGGAGATCTTTTTCCTGTGCCAGTAATAGATTCCAGAGTCTGAAAAATTATTTGGGAATGCTGGTCAAGGCTTTCTAGATCCCAGGTCCCTTGTTCAGCTTAGGATTTGCAGAGATTTATTTTATTTGTTTGTCAAACATGTACAAGATAGTAGGTGTGTGTATAAACATAACATAAGCGAAGAAGTACAGATAAATGAGGATAATAGGACAGTAAGACAGGGACGGTAGGCACAGTGGTGCGCTTATGCACGCCCCTTACAGGCGTTCCATCTGTGCTGACTTGAGGCCCCTGGAAAAGAAACAAGCCATGAATGTCAATCTCAAGGTCCTGTTCTGACGTGTCTTTGGGGGTCATGTTTTACAGGCTCAGCCGTGGTCACAACTACCCCACCACCCCAGACGGCAGAAAACCTGACCGTCAAAGTCCATCAGCTCATCAACCTTTGCAAGCCGTGGAAGTGTTTGGATAGCAGCATCGAAATTGCCGTTCTCAAGGTTTATCTAGCGGTAAGGAAGTCCGTCCGTCTGGGATCCTGGGCAGTTCTGCCTCAGTTTCCCTGACTGTTCCCCCTTCCAGGAAGGTCAGCCAAGGTTAATCAACTCTTCCACAGATGTTGCACTACCTATCCTAGAAACCCCAGGCAGACTGCCATGGATCAATACACCCCAACTCAGGGGTGAAATGTACCGGTTCAGCCTGGTTCGGGTGTACTGGTAGTGGCGGCCGGCGGTGGTTCGGAGAACTGGTAGCGGCGGCAATGTGAGGCTCCGCCCACCCACCCGGATGTTGCCATTTTTTTAACCCTCTCCGCATGCGCAAAGCCTTCTGCACATGTGCAGAGGGTGAAAAAGTGCGTGCGACGGTGGCGCTTGTGTGAGCAAAGCGTACACACGCAAAACATGGGAATCCAAACCCCCGCATGCTTCTTTTCTCAACAACCCTGCTGAAGAGTTCTGTTGAATCCAGAAGCTTGCTCGTTCTCTCCTTGGGTTGTCCCTGTTGAAACATCTCCCAGCTAACCAAGGTTCATCCTTCTCCTTGCAACCTCAGACTTTACCTACGCGGGTCGATGCCATCACCTTGAGAGATCCCAGCTGCAGGGCCAGAGAAAACACAACACACTTTGTCCTCAACAGCATCCTCGACAAATGTTCCACCCAACTCGAAGGGGGAGTCCATGTGAAAAACCAGGTATGGTGTGTGTTTTTTTACAAGTTGCCCCAAAAGTCCTGACCCAAAGCCTCCCAAATCCTGACCTGAAGTCCCACAAATTCTGACCTGCAGCCCCCCAAATCTTGATCTGGAGTCCCCCAAATCCTGACCTGGAGTCCCCCAAATCTTGACCCAGAGCCTCCCAAATCTTGATATGGAGTCCCCCAAATCCTGGCCTGAAGCCTCCCAAATCTTGATATGGAGTCCCCCAAATCCTGGCCTGAAGCCCCCCAAATCTTGATATGGAGTCCCCCAAATCCTGACCTGAAGTCCTCCAAATCTTGATCTGGAGCCCCCCAAATCTTGACCCAAAGCCCCCAAATCCTGGCCCAAAGCCCCCAAATCCTGATCCAAAGCCCCCCAAATCTTGATATGGAGTCCCCCAAATCCTGGCCTGAAGCCCCCCAAATCTTGATATGGAATCCCCCAAATCCTGACCCAAAGCCCCCAAATCCTGGCCCAAACCCTGATCCAAAGCCCCCCCAAATCCTGGCCCGGAGCTCCCAAATATAGCAGGGTGTTTTATGCAACTCTTTTGTCTTAAAGCAAAATTATTCAAAGGCATTTACCGTATATGAGACCACCAAATATGTATTTCTTTCCCTCTTTTAATTGTTCCAGCTCATCCTAATGCTGCCTGTGTTTCCGGGAAAAGTCACGGTAAGATGACATTTCTTTTCGCTCTAAAACCAATTCCCGGTTACTCGGTTGTAATATCTTTCCTGAGGCTGTGCTGTTATTACTCTGGTGAATTCTTTTTGATATCGCATACCGTATTTTTCAGAGTATAAGATGCACCAGAGTATAAGACGCACCTTAGTTTTTGGGGAGAAAAAATAATCTGCCCACCAGGTATTCATCTGGCTAGTGCTTAGTCTGGTCAGCTTCAGCACATTAGTTTGCTGGTTTTAAGCGCACGTGCTTGCTTTTTATCCCCTGGTTGGGGATAAAAAACAGTTTCTAAAACACTTCACTTCTCTCTCTCTTCAGAGAGAGAAACGATGAGAAAAGCAAGCAAAGGGAAGATCGCTTGGCTAACAAAGCACACGTTAGCACCTCATTAGGGCTGAAAAAAAAAGCTTAGTAAAAGCTACATTCGGAGTATAAGACGCACCCAAATTTTCAGCCTCTTTTAGGAGAGAAAAAGGTGCGTCTTATACTCCGAAAAATACGGCAATACTGGGTCCTTGACAAACGCACACTGCAGCTTTTCAAGAAATTCACTATTAAAAAAAAAGTCAGAAGAAGAGGTGATGAGTATTTTTTTTAAAAAAAGGCAGGATTCTGGTTTTTTTAGCATGCAAGAGGGGAAAAAATACGCCTCAGTCTTAGGAGAATCGGCCGTGAGTTTGAATGGGACATCCCGTTACACATATATAGAATTAAATCCTGCTAAATCGGGATGCTTAAACACACAGAAAAAGATATTTCTTTCTCAAGCCGTGCTACTGACTATTCCGTCCTCTAATGTTAAATGACATTATCTGTACGGTCGGCAGCTGGTGGTCCACCTCTTAAAAGCAGGCTTTGGCCCTTGGTTCGGAGCAGGGGTGGGTTCCACTTACCTTCCCTACCGGTGCGCATCGCACCGACGTCACGTCGGGGAAATGACCCTCTGCGCATGTGCAGAAGTCTTTGCGCATGTGCAGAGGGTTTTTTGCCAGCCGTGGCGATTGGAGGACCGGTTTGGGGGCGTGGCCAGCCAGACATTGCTGCCGGTTCGGCGAGCGGGGGAAAATTTCCGTCATCGGTTCGGGAGAACCGGTCCGAACCGGCAACAACCCATCACTGGTTCAGAGAGAAAATATTAGACGAGTCTTGTGAGAAGAGCTTTCTATCCCCGAGGCGATTCCTGCTAGGAAAATGAGAAAGTCCTGTGAAATGCAAAATCTGGCATTTCTGTTTTGGAAAAAGGAATCGGGGCAAACCCACAAACGTCATTTTGTCCATGATCCGTTTATCAATGTGCAATTTAAAAAAAAATGTGTTCCATGCAAAGGCTTTCCCATTTTCCTCCTTTGCAAAAGCTACCCATCGACGTATTTGAGCCTCTTAAATTCTGCAGGCACCGTTTGCAGATCTGGGGATCCTTTTTGTTGGCTGCAAACAGATCTCCTTGCCCACTGGAGGGGGGGGGGCAACCAATGAATCCAGTTGTTTTGATCCTCGGCTGCAGGTGCCCTTTGAATGTGATCTACCAGAGAAAGTTTCTCTCCAGCTTTACAATTCGGAAGATTTCAACTCGCCCAGCAATCCGGTGATACAAGCTCACCAAGTTACCTACGTGGAGGTAATGCTGGTCTGGTGGATTTGGGGTAGGAAGGTAGGCCTCAAGTCCCAAGGACAGAAGTGGGGTGTTGGGAGCGGAAGTCAAGGAAGGCGGTGTTCGGAGAACACCCTTAACCCAACCAGGCAAAACCAGCAGATGCAAAAACACGCTTGCAAGACAAGTGGGGTTGTTGTTAAGCTTGGTGTGGCTCCACGTCTTGGCCAAACCGAGTTTGGTGGGCGAATCTAAGGTTGTGTGAATATGGGAAATAGGTTAATTCAGGGATAAAGTGAGGAGGGGTGAGAACAGGGGAACCAAACCCACCTTCGTTTCAGACCAGTGTCCTTGAAAATAATGTTGTGGCTAAGATTGTCTTGGTTTCCCTCCACCCCACATCACCTTCCTCCTCAATGAGTGTTGCGGTGGCCTAGAGGTGGACCTCTCGCCTCACAATCAGGAGGCTGTGAGTTTGATCCTGGGCAGAGGCTGATATTTCTCTCTCTGGGCACGATGAGAATATATCGGCTGAATAAAACTCCGCATTGGCGACAGGAAGGGCATCCGGCCAGTAAACACTCAGCTCCATTCAGTTTCCCCGACTCCACCCCGATGCAAGGGATTACGGGGTCGTTAAACGATGAATAACAACAACATCATCACCTTGCTCCTCAACAGGTCTCGCTCCGAACGGCCATGAAACAGTTTTCTCTAGAAATGGGAGGCTGCTTCTTAAAGCCCCGAGACAACCCGCCTCAGCGGCTCTTCCACCAAGAGGTCTCTCTGAGCTACTCGGTGGCGACCCTGAAATCCCCCAGCCCAAAGACCCAACGCTTCAGCTTCACCTACAAGCCAGAAGAAGAACTGTGGTCCATCGATTCGGCCATCCTGGTTTGCGTGGTCCATCTGAACACCTCGGTGAGTTGGCCTCTGAAGAAATGCCTTTGTCTTGTGGATGATGATGGTGATGGTTATCCATTCAGCCGTGTCCAACTCTTGGTACTTCTATGGGCCAGGTCTCTCCAGGTCTTCTGATCCTGCACTCAAAACTTCTGTTGAGTTGTTCTGGGCATTGCCTGGTGTCAGCTTTGATGATGTCCAGCCACCGTGTTCTTTAATGACCTGGTTTCCTTTTACCACTAATTCTTCCAAACATAATTGCTTTCTCATGTTGTCCTTGCACAACATGGCCAAAACCAGTGAGATTTTTGTGATTTTGCCTCCCAGTGACGTTCAATGATGGTACTTTGGCCAAACGTCAGAATCTCTCATTCCGTTCTTCAGAAGAGCCGTGGTGGCGCAGTGGTTAGAATGCAGTACTGCAGGCTACTTCTGCCGGCTGCCTGCAATTGGGCAGTTCAAATCTCACCAGGCTCAAGGTTGACTCAGCCTTCCGTCCTTCCGAGGTCGGTAAAATGAACACCCAGATTGTTGGGGGCAAGAGGCTGACTCTGTAAACCGCTTAGAGAGGGCTGTGAAGCACTGTGAAGCGGTATGTAAGTCTAAGTGCTATTGCTATCTATCTATTTCTATGTCTATCTGTCTATCATCTATCTATCATATCTTTATCTCTAACTCTGTCTCTATGTAAGAGCTGTAATGGCACAGTGATTAAAATGCATTATTGCAGGCTAAACTCTGCCCACTGCCATCAGTTCGATCCTAACTAGCTCAAGGTTGACTCAGCCTTCCATCCTTCCAAGGTGGTAAAATGAGGACCCAGATTGTTGGGGGCAACAGGCTGACTCTGTAAACCGCTTAGAGAGGGCTGGAAAGCATTGTGAAGCGGTATATAAGTCTAAGGGCTACAGCAATAGCACTTAGACTTATATACCGCTTCATAGTGCTTTACAGCCCTCTCTAAGCAGTTTACAGAGTTCAGCATATTGCCCCCAACAATCTGGGTCCTCATTTTACCCACCTCGGAAGGATGGAAGGCTGAGTCAACCTTGAGCCTGGTGAGATTTGAACAGCTGAACTGCTGAACTAGCAATCAGCTGCAATGCTGCTTTTAACCACTGCGCCACCTCGGCTCTTTGCTAATCATCAGTTTTTGATGTTGGTTGGTGAGGTTTTTTTTACAGATTAACAGAGTTGGAAGAGACCTTGTAGGTCATCTAGTCCAACCCCTCGCCCAAGCAGGTGCCTTCAACTCTACCTGCTTCCTTTAAAAAGGTCTTTAGACACACCAGGTGTTCTTTCCTCCAATGAAATACAAGCAGTTCTGGTTGTTTGGGGACCGTCTGAGGCTACGACAGCCCTCAAAAAACAGACGACCTAAACTCTGAGGTAAATTCTGAGGTGGTCCTGTGATCCCATTTTGGCCCCCTGGCAACCGGCCCTCATTGAAGGCCATTTGCATCGTGACCACAATTTAATGACATTTCCCGCCTTAAACCAGGTTTATTTCCAGTTTCCACTGCAGACAACGGGTTCATTTTACAACCATGATTGCGTAAGACTACCGCAAAAAATGTCATAAAATTGGGTTGGTTCCATGAGTGCCTCAATTTACAAACGTCATGACCTACGATGCAAATTCTGGCCTCTGTTACCGTCGTATGTCGAGGACTATCTGTGGTCCTTTGCATAACAGGAATTAACTCTGTTTTCTGTACTTGGTCTGTGTTGGAAGATGTTCAACACTTGTTCTTTATGATATCCCTAAAAACTCTGGGAAAAAAAGATATTTGCTGTTGTGAAATGAAGCAGTTAAAAAAAGAAAGAAAAGGAGGAAGAATTCCCTTTCTTTTAAATTGAACTTATTTTTCCCTTCCTTTTTAGAACGACAAACGCCGAAGCTACGAAGGCTCTTTAGAAGTGATGCTGAAAAACTACAATCCTGGATCCCACAGTGAGTCGGCAGCTCTTTCCTACACAAAATCGATCCATTATTGGCTTTTTTTCACAGAAAAGTTGGTTCGCACATTTATACGTCTGTTTTGTGGAAAGGCACACTCTCTCCTCAAAATCAGCTGAGGACAGAAAATGGAAAGCTCTTTTAAACACCCGCGGATTGCTAAAAACACTTTTCAACTCCTAAAATTTATGCACTCTCAAAAGACAAAGAAGTGGTCCAAAGGGACAACTTTCCATGGTGTCATTGTGTGTTTTGGATTCAGAATCTGCTGAGAGCTGTTCTTTCGTCTTTCTGTCTAGTTTAGCCTTCCCCAAAATCCTTTAATATTTCTCCTTTTGTTGTGTTGGCCTCTGCTATGTTTGACAAAGGCCATCTTCTCATGTCTTGCCTTTTAAAAAAAAACTTACCGAAGGTGAAAAACCCGACAACCACTAGGTGGCAGGAAAGAGTGAGTTTTCAGTATCTCCTGCTGCCCTCTAGTGAGCATTTATAACAGAATAATAGAGTTGGAAGGGACCTTGGAAGTCTTCTAGTCCAACTCCCTGCTCAAGCAGGAGATCCTATACCATTTCAGACAAGTGGCTGTCTAGGTTCTTCTTAAAAGCCTCCAGTGATGGAGCACCCACAATCTCTGGAGGCAAGTTGTTCCACTGGTTAATTGTTCCGATTTTCAGGAAATATCTGCTTAGTTCTAGGTGGCTCCTCTCCTTCATTAGTTTCCATCCATTGATTCTCGTCCTGCCTTCAGGCGTTTTGGAGAATAGGTTGAAATCTTCCCCCTCTTCTTTGTGGCAGCCCCTCAAATACTGGAATCACGTTATCCTTAGTCCTTCTTTTCACAAAATTTGCATTGTGGTGTCCCATTTCTGAAACTCCCAACTCAAAGCGGTTAGTCTTCTCCATCTTTCTCCTTCGCCTGGCTCAAGGCCATTGCAATAGCCATGTCCCGGTTCCTCTCATGGTGGCAACAACTTGTGATGCCTGCAGTTCCACCTCCACGGGGACTACACAGGGTGGCCCCCGTGGCTCAGCCGGAAGGCATGCACCATGACCTTGGCTGGTGGCACCTCTGAGCACAGAGTCATGGTTAAAGAAAGCACGCATGGACAACGGAAGAGGATTTAGGCTAGAACTGAAGCCAACTGGCCCTGCCCAAAGCCAGAAGTTGGATAATGGTGGGTGAGGTGCCATTTTTGATGTAGAACAGTGACAGCCCCGAAGGACCTTATCTCCTCCATTATCCCAGCTGATGTGGCCTTTGACTTCGCGGAGCACGGCTGGCGTCCAGACGTCTGTGCAAAGGGAAGGAGATAAATGATAGGGAGAGTTGAGAAAGCAGGAAGAATTGCATCTTTCCAGACGGATGTTCGAGAGATAAAGAGAATTCAGCTGGCACAAAAACAGGTCCGATCATTGGCACACGGCCACCACGTTGCCTCCAAGTCCAGAGGTTCTCTGGGAAGCTACCATGGGTAGAGAAAGAAGGGAAGAGGACAAAAGCTTTTGGATTCAGCGGCAAAAGAGATATTTCCAAAAAAGGAAAAGACGACATTCCTTAGCTGCTTCTTATAGCAAACGTCCATGTCTCCATGTGAGGCAGGCCTTCAGAAGGTCTCCCCTTGCAGGATTTCGGATTTGAGGAGAATTCAGTAGAGCTTTGAATCTCAGGAGGCCAAAAATCAAGCAGAATCTGGGGAAAACAGCACATAAAATCAGGATAAAGCCAAATCCAGTGTCAGGGTTCCAAATAGCATCCAACCTTAAATCAGAGTCGGAGGCAAAGTCTTCCTCAAAGTTCCAATTTATTGGGGAAGCCATGCTGGCACATCTGTGAGAAACCCGAATCTAAAAGCTACTGAGGTTTCCCACCCAGTTTAAAGTTCACATCCTTGCCCCATACCCCCAAGTCCATCACGTTGCTCACTCAGCTTCTGCCAACGTGGCCGTTCCTCCCAGCAGCTTCCGGGCAGGTGTTGGACAAAGGATGACCTTGAGAATCTAGAAGGAATGTGTGATGACTACTTCTACGTCCCTCATGCTATCACCCCTCCCAGATTCCCATAGTCAGTAAGGCCTTCTAAGAATATGTGTGGCAAGCCGAGGTTTGCTCCAAACTGTAGCATCGGCTTGACACCCAGTTTCATTTTCAAACGCACGCCTGTGGTGGGTTCCTACCGGTGCGGTCCACTCTATAGCACCGGTAGCAGCCTGCTGGTGACGTCACAGTACCGATGCGGTTGGTTGCCGGCGCCTGGGTGCCTCCATTTAAAAAAAATTTTTTTTTTAAATTTTCTTCTGCGCATGCCCAGAAGCCGAGCTTCTGGCACTGTGCATGCGCTGCCTTCCTACCACACAGTGAGTCCAAGCAGGGGAGGATGGCTGAGGGAGCGCGTGAGACGCTGAAAGAACGGGCGGCAGGAGCTATCTCCATTCCCCTCCCTTCAGCAGTCCGAGAAGCCACAAACGCGCGGTGATGATCCCAGGCATTTTTGCACGTTCGAGGCTTCTCGAACTGCTGAGGGGAGGGGGAACGGGCATCAGGAGCCTAGGATCATCGAATGGGGAGAAGCATTCAGGCCAGACGGAGCCTCCTAGAAGAACCGCTGCCGCGGTCTTGCTGCTCCCACTGCGGGGGGCTGCATTGCGGGTGGGCAATGCCCCCCTGCTTCTCAGGCTGCTGCCAAGCTCCCGAAGCCCACGCCCACCCGGTCACATGGCTGGCAAGCCACACCCACAAAATAAGCCACGCTCACAGAGTGGTAGCAAAAAAATTAGGAACCCGCCCCTGAACGCACCCCCAGCTAAGGACCATTGTCCTCCCTGTATCAAACCATTTCTTTAATCACTCACATTAAAAATGGCAATTGGATGAGGGTTTGGTGAAGGAAGATGGACGCTGATGGTGCCCCTTCATTCTGAAAGCCGAACAATCTGTGTCTTTTCTAGTTTGAGTTGTCATCCATCACAACCTGACATTTCCCAGTGAAGATGTGTAGGATGAAGGAACAGATTTCCCAAAATAAAATGAAGCCACTTCAAGAGGGATGAGCACCCACACACACACAAGAATGAAATCCTCCATCATTATTCCTGCTGACTAAAGATTTGGGGTTTTGCGGTTGTAGGGATGCGGGGATGGGAGAGGCAGGCATGGAAAGGGGCCTCCTCACAATTCCTTCCTGCCAATTGAGTAGCCTTTCCAATATGGATGTTTTCCGTCCTTCTGAGGTCCTCCTTCCTGTCTCGCTCCTGTGTGGCTCCCGCCGGACGGTAAAACAATAACATGAGGAAAAACTCTTGACACGAACTCGGCCCCAGAGGGCCCCGGCTGAGCACATTGCGCACGTCGGATGATGTTCCTTCACATGTTCGGTGTCCTTGTTTTGGCACAGGACAGTCTCAGGAGAAATGTGGCTGGTGTTAAGAAAGGTGTCACTTGGGGGGGGGGAAACAAAATTAACAGTTTGGACAGGTGGTCCTCAACTTATGACACAACCGTGACAGGAACTTCTCTTGTGAGGTGAGGAAACCCACCCTTGCTAAGCGAGATGGTGGTTAAGAGAACTCATGCCTAATTTTGCAACCTTTTTGCGGTGGCGGTGAAGGGAATAGCCGTTGTTAAGCGAACCACATGTGTGAAGTTTCCGAAAGATGCCCTAATTAATTCATGAGCCACAAGCCAAGTTTCAAAAGGAATACAGTTGTTAAGCGAATCTGGGCTCCCCCCCACCCCCAAATTGAGACATTGGTTGTCAGAAGGCCACAAACGGTGAGCACATGAACCAGGGACACCGCAACTGTCATAGGTACATTCCAGTTGCCAAGCAATCAAATTTTCATCATGGGATCTTGGAGAGGTTACTGCAGTTGTGAGTTCGAGGGCCGGCCGTAGGTCACTTTTTTCAGTTGTAACTTTGAACAATCACTAAACGAATGGTTGTAAGTCGAAAATGGAATAGAATAGAATAGAATAGAATAGAATAGAATAGAATAGAATAGAATAGAATAGAATAGAATAGAATAGAATTCTTTATTGGCCAAGTGTGATTGGACACACAAGGAATTTGTCTTTGGTGCATATGCTCTCAGTGTACATAAAAGAAAAGATACATTTGTCAAGAATCATGAGATACAACACTTAATGATTGTCATAGGGTACAAATAAGCAATCAGGAAACAATCAATATTGATATAAATCATAAGGATACAAGCAACAAGTTATAAGTGGGAGGAGATGGGTGATAGGAACAATGAGAAGACTAATAGTAATAGTAATGCAGCCTTAGTGAATAGTTAGACAGTGTTGAGGGAATTATTTGTTTAGCAGAGTGATGGCGTTCGGGAAAAAACTGTTCTTGTGTCTAGTTGTCTTGGTGTGCAGTGCTCTATAGTGTCGTTTTGAGGGTAAGAGTTGAAATAATTTATGTCCAGGATGCGAGGGGTCAGTAAATATTTTCACGGCCCTCTTTTTGACTCGTGCAGTATACAGGTCCTCAATGGAAGGCTGGTTGGCAGTAATTGTTTTTTCTGCAGGTGAAACTACCTGTAACGGAAATATATAAGTACTTGCGTGCATGCAAAGATGTCCGCGAAAAGCGAAAATGATTGCTTTGGTCTGAGAGGGGGACAAAGCTATTCAAAATCCACCTTATTTAAATTTTTTACATTATTAAATTGACAAATTACACAAAGAGCTGTGGCCTCCCTGCCTCTTGTGTAACAGGAGCACATTTTTTAAAAAAAAGAGTTGCCCAAAGAATCACTGACATAGAAGTTAAAAAAAAAAAGAGGAAGGGGTCAGGCTATTTTCCAAAGCAACCGAAGGCCAGACAAGGAAAAATGGATGGAAACTGAACAAGGAGAGATTCAACCTAGAAATAAGGAGAAATTTTCTGACAGTGAGAGCAATCAACCGATGGAACAGAAGTTGCCTTCAGAAGTTGTGGGAGCTTCATCACTGGAGGCTTCCAAGAAGAGGCTGGACTGCCATCTGTCAGAAATGGTGTAGGGACTCCTGCTTGGGCGGGGGGTTGGACTAGATGACCTACAAGGTCCCTTCCAACTCTAATCTAATCTAAAATGACATAGCCACACTTAGTAAAACTGGTAGCCTGAAATAGCTGAGGAAATATAAACACGCCTTCCAAATGGACAACTATTTAAAGTCACAATTGCCAAAACATCTCAGGGAGATATTTACCCAAGCAAGATTTGAACAGCTTGATACAATGGTTAGATTTGGGAGATTCCATTCTATCTCAATATAATGACCGTACATGGATTTGCAGAGCTGAAGAGGTAGAAGACCTGATTCATATATTATTTGATTGCTGTTTCTTGATCCACATATTAAATGTATGGCCCAGTGGGAGGCCCATATTAAAACAACATAATTCACATGTGGCCAGAATCTGAAAACAACACTTAATACAGCATAATTTCTGACTAAAATCGTCCAACCGAGATCGGCATAGGTGGGCCTGATTGGGGTAGATTGTAGGGGTGATACAGAAATATAATTTTACCTCATTTTATTCTATTTTACATACTTATGTATTAAATTATTGTATTTTATCCCAGAACTATTGTATTTTACCCTATTCTTATGTCGAATTGTTTTTAATAGGATTTTATTGGTAATACGCGTTTGAACCAGTGGTGGGTTCCTACCGGAGCAGTCTGATTGCACAATTTGCGCGCGACCGCTCCGGAGCCGTCTCCGCCGGTCCGTCGCGCGCGCCGCCATCTTTTACTGAGAATTTTTGGGTGATTTTGCTTCTGCGCATGCGCGGAAGCAAAATCTCGCCAAAATCTCGCGAGGGGACACGTGTGCGCGTGAGATTTTGGCGAGAATTTTCTTCCATGCATGCGCAGGAGCAAAATCGCACCGAAATCTCGGGTGCGCGCACGTCCCCTCGTGAGATTTCGGCGAGATTTTGCTTCCGCGCATGCGCAGAAGCAAAATCGCGTGAGGGGGCATGCGTATGTAGCGAGTGTGCGCGCCCCCGAAATGTGGAGATGCGTGCGCAGCGCACCGGCATCAGTAAGCGAGCAACCCGCTTCTGGTTTGAATCTTATATTTTTGATATGGCCTATTAGGCTAATCAATAAAGCTAATCTGTGAGATAGAAATTATAAATTAACAATGTCAACTGCATATAAGGAAAATTTATATAAAACGTTTTATAGGTGGCACTTACCACCAGTAAGACTGGCAAAGATGTTTGAAAACACGTCCACCAAATGTTGGAAATGTAATCAGATACTGGGTTCGTATGATCAGATGTGGTGGACATGCCCAAAGGCAAAAATATATTGGACCAAAATACATATGTGGTTAGAAAAAAATCATAAAGCAACATATTGACTTTTTGACCAGAATTATTCCTGTTGGGTATTTTACCAGAACTGTATAATAAAGGGAATACATATCTAATTTTACAGGTGTTAACAGCAGCTAGAGTTGTGTTTGCACAACAGTGGAAAAACGAAGAGATCCCTTCAGATGGGTTATAAAAAAATATTAGAATGCGCAGAGGTGGATAGATTAACATTAAAAATAAAGAAGGGAGTATTTCTTAACATGGGATTTGTTTTACCAATGGCTAACGAACAGAAACAGAGGTTAGAAACGAAAAAGATTAAGAAAATGATTAATCATATAACAAAAGCTTTTTAGTATGGATAAGCTAATGTCAATATTAGGTAACCATTATTAACGATATGCATATTGTGACTACTACTACGTTTATTGTCTTTTTGTCACTCAAAACGAATTGTACTCGGACAACACGCTGTTCATATAGATGTGGAGTTTTGAATGTTTACTGAAGAAAAATTAGATCAATAAAACATGTATTTAAAAATAAAAATAAAGCTAATCTAATCTAATTTTTTAATTCCTTCTCTGTAGATGAAGGATTGAGGATTAGCACTGTGCTGGGAATTGCCTTTGGCGCTTTTCTCATCGGAGTCCTGCTCACCGGAGCATTGTGGTACATCTATTCTCATACTCGTAAGTTGCGTGATGGAGAGGGGGTGGGGGAATGGCACCCACCCACCAGGTGAACCCCTTTTAGAGGTGAATGTTGTGGTCAGAGCTCGACAAACCAAGGGGAGGGTGTTTGCGAGCATTAGAAACTGATTTCTGCTTTGTGGTCGCTAGTCCTCATGAGGCTGGAGAAACACAGTTATAACGGGAACATCACAAGCTCTCCGGCCATCGGTTTAACTCAAGATGACCAAGTGGAGGAGGAGGTTAGAGTAGCGATCTTTCCCAGATTTATCTGGAGATGCAAAGGATGGAATTTGGCATTTTTTCCCCATACGGGACCCCCCTTATCTTTATTCGCCCGTCTTCCCCTCCCTCTCGGTTCCTCCAATTCCCAACAGGAGACATCCGGTCCTGTTTGGCAGCCCGACCTGCATATTTTCCTTAATAATCTCTGGAAAAGTGGAGGAGCTGCAATCGCGGAATCTTTATCTGCTTTTTGTGATGGTCTGGCAAGGTTCAACCCTTGCTGGAGAAGGCAGTGGGAAAGCATTCGGTCAACCCCGTTGGGATTTCGGGAAGCCAACAGGCCGCCATGTGTCTTCTGTCGCCTTGTCAACTACCAGTTGGGTCCAGCATGGGAAATTTTCCCCGGTAGGCGACCGTATCTGTAGCTCGGGGTTGAACTTTGGGATCCCTGGTGTTTTTTGAGTTGATTTGTTGGCTTGCAGATGTTTCATTACCCAACAAGAGAACATCATCAGAATAAAATAGTTTATTTTTTATTTTTATTTATTTATTTAGTTTGTCAAGCATGTATGAGAAAACAATTATAAGTATGAATGTAACATAAACATATAAGTATAAACATGTAAAGTATATTAAAGTTTCTTGCAAAATCAAAACCAGAAGCACACACAGATGACTGATTCAGCTAGATTCAATAACTTCTTTATAAACATAATAATATAGATAGATAGATAGATAGATAGATAGATAGATAGATAGATAGATAGATAGATAGATAGATAGATAGATAGATAGATAGATAGATAGATAGATATATTTACAATACCATTAGTAGAATTCTTCTTCAATCAGTTACAGGTAAACACAAGCAGGAGAGTGAGTTTCATTTCAGCAGAGTTCAGAGTGGAAGAGTACAGAGTGGAGACTGGAGTCACACCCAGCCTTAAGCTTAAGTTTCCAGTTTCAATTCTCTGCACAGACTCAGAAGTGGTTAGCTCCCATTGGCTGACTTAGTTGCTATGCCTATTCATTGGCTGACCTTGTTACCATTGGCTCTCCCAGTTCATGAATATTCTAACAAAGTATATGCATAAGAAATGAGTATGAATAAATGGGAACAGTAGGATAGGGACGGTAGGGTACGCTGGTGTGCTTATGCACACCTCCTTTACGGACCTCTTAGGAATGGGGTGAGGTCCACGGTAGACAGTTTAAGGTTGAAGCTATGGGGGTTTGAGGATGTAACAACAGAGTCAGGTAGTGCATTCCAGGCGTTGACTACTCTGTTGCTGAAGTCGTATTTTCTGCAATCGAGTTTGGAGCAGTTTACTTTGAGTTTGTATCGATTGTTTGCCCATGTATTATTGTGGTTGAAGCTGATGTAGTCATTAACAGGTAGGACTTTGAAGCAGACAATTTTGTGTACTAAGCTTAGGTCAGACCGTAGGCGGCGTAGTTCTGCGTTGGAAGGGACCTTGGAGGTCTTCTAGTCCAACCCTCTGCTCGAACAGAAGACCCTGTACCATTGCAGACAAATGATTGTCCAATCTCTTTTTAAAAACCTCCAGCGATGGAGCACCCACAACTTCTGGAGGGAAGCCGTTCCACTGGTTAATTGTCCTCCCTGTTAGGAAGTTTCTCCTTAATTCCAGGTTGCTTCTCTCCTTGATTAGTTTCCATCCATTGCTTCTCCTCCTGCCTTCTGGTGCTTTGGAGAATAGGTTGACCCCCACCCCTCTTCTTTGTGGTAGCCCCTTAGATATCGGGACACTTGAAAGGTCAACAAAGTTTCCCCCTCACCACCGGGTGCTATCATGTTGCCCCTAGTCCTTCTCTTTACCAGGTCCTGTTGATACTATCTAGATGGGTCATGACCAGGGGTGGGCTTCAAAATTTTTAGCAAGGGGTTCTCTGCCCAGTTGCTGGGTGGGCGTGGCCATGGCTTAGTCGGCCTCCTGCACCATGGTGGCGGTGGGGGGGGCTTTTTGTCCTTCCCGGGCTACGGAGGCTTTCCTTGAGCCTCCGGGAGGGTGAAAACAGCCTCCCCAGGCTCTCTGGAGGCCAAAAACAGGCCCGTTTTCAGGCCTTCCCGAACTTCCGGTAGGCCCATTTTCCGCCCTCCCAAAGCCTCTGCGCGTACCCTGCACTTACCTGCATCCAAAACAGGCCGTGTGGGGACTCCTGGGAGGGGTGGGGTGGGAGGGGTTGGGTGGGGTGGGCGGGGCCAGCCAGGAGTGGGATTTGGGGGTTCTCCGAACTGCACAGAATCTTAGCTAGAGGTTCTCCCAAACCCCTGAGAACTCCCAGCAGCCCACCGCTGGTCATGACAGATGTTTGGGACCGCTTACTACCACATACCTCCCTACGACCGGTAAGATCCCACAGAGTTGCGGGTGCTGTCAGCTACACAATGTAGGCTGGCGGGCCCGCGTGGGGGGGAGCCTTCTCTGTGGCGCCTCCGGCTCTCTGGAACAAACTCCTCCCGGAGGTCCGTACCATCCCTACCTTGTTGGCCTTCCGGAAGGCCACTAAAACCTGGCTGTTCCGACAGGCCTGGGGATAATTGATCTTAACACGTAAAAACTTCGAAGATCTCCCCCTTTTATGATAATGTATGACTGAAATTGTTTTAAAAATTTTTTTTTACTGCATTTTAATAATTTATTTCTATGACTGTCTTTTCTTATTGTTGTGAGCCGCCCAGAGTCCCCCGGGGAGTTGGGCAGCATACAAATAGAAATAAATAAATAAATAAATAAATAAATAAATAAATAAATAAATAAATAAATAAATAAATAAATAAATAAATAAATAAATAAATAAATAAATAAATAAATCTGCAAACCAACAACTCAACTCAGAGGGTGCCCAAGGACTCTAGAATTCTCCCCACCTGGTCCTTCTCCTAACAGCCCGCCCCTTTTTTGTGTGTGTGACTTCTATCTAACCCATTCCAGGTCCCATCACCAAAACCCAACCAGCCTCGGCGAACCCACCTGCATCGGAGAGCAGCAGCACCAACCACAGTTTGGGCAGCACCCAGAGCACCCCGTGTTCCACCAGCAGCATGGCATAGCACCCTGAAAACGGGGAAGCCACAAGGACTTCTCAGAGGGAAAGCATCAGGACTGTAGAGCAGTTGGTTTCCAAGGTTGGTGAAAGACGGGTCAGCTCCAAGCCAGCGGTCTTCTGCTCTTCCTCTTCCTACATCGAAAAGTTGGGTGATTCCAGCCAGCAACTTCAAAAGCCACTTCTCGGAAACTATCGGGACGTGTTGAGGGGCACAGGGGTCCCACCATCTTAATCTGGGACTAGCAATTGGATCCCCATAAATGTGTCCATGGTTGCCGAGGTCTTCCAAATGTTGGACTGTTGGATTAGACTCTTCTTGTCTTAGGCATCAGGTAGTGAGTGCGAGACTCTATGGACTTTTGCTAATTTGTTAACCAGAGCGGCAGCTAACCTCGCTTCCGAAAGAAACCAGGGTGAACTAGGTTTGCGGTTTGCTTTGTCTCCTGGCTAAAACCCTGGAGAGAAAAGTATTGTCTGAATCAGGAAGCCCCGTAAGATTGAAAAGTGTTACCTTCTCATGGGTCTTTTCTCCAGCTCTCAAGGCCCAACTTTGGTGGTGGGGTGCTGGGCCAGGGCTTTGGGCCATCAGCTACAGAGGTCTCCCATGGGTCATCGGACCCAGATAACGCCAGGAATTTCGTTCCCCTTTCTGATGGATTTGGAGTTGGCCTTCCAGAGGGATTGCACCCGATTGCCCCGAACTCCGATTCCCATCAAAAGTGAAGACGCTGGGGATTATGGGAATGAGTGCCCACCTGAAAAATATCCACTTCTCCTTAAGAAAACAGCTAAGGCCCCACTCTTAAGATCGGCATCGCAGCAACCTTTCAAGATAGAAGAATCAAGAGTTGAGCAGGGGGTTAGTCTAGAAGGCCTCCAAGGTCCCTTCCAATTCCGTTATTCAGTTAAGTCAAAGAGTTACCGTATTTTTCGGAGTATAAGACGCACCTAGATTTTAGAGGAGGAAAACAAGGAAAAAAGTATTCTGAACCAAATGGTGTAGTAATATATTATTTAATAAAATACCAGTGTAGCAGAATACTTTTTACAACCATGTACACTTTTTACAACCATGTACACTTTTTACAACCATGTACACTTTTTACAACCATGTACACTTTTTACAAACTTCAAACTTGACAGCTTTCAGACTTGTGGACTTCAACTCCCAGAATTCCTCCTCCAGTCATGCTAGCTCAGGAATGGGAGTTGAAGTCCACAAGTCTTAAACTTGCCAAGTTTGAAGACCCTTGCACCCCTAACTCCTAACCCAGGGGTCTTCAAATTTGACAGCTTTAAGACTAGTGGATTTCAACTCCCAGAATTCCTCCTCCAGTCATGCTAGATGGGGTAATTAGAAGGCAAAAACACCCCCTTTTTTTGCAAAAAACGGCCCGGTTTTTGCAAAAACGAGGCATGCAGAGAGTTTGGGAAGCCTGCAGAGCACTCCTAGGGAGTGGGGGAAGGCAAAAATGCCCCCATTTTTGCAAAAAACGGCCCGTTTTTCACAAAAATGGGATGCAGGGGCAGGGTTTCGGGAGGCCAAAAATGGCTGTATTCAGTGTATAAGACGCACCAACATTTCCACCCTCTTTTTGGGGGAAAAAAGGTGCGTCTTATACTCCAAAAAAATATGGTAATTCAGGAGGGCAACCCCAAAGATAATGGCAAATCATATCCCTGTATTTTTGGCACTTGCGCACCCCGGTTCACACGTCGTGGGCCACCCGAGAATTAATCCAAATTATACTCACTTCAGCCGGTTTGTGCGAAAAGAGCTAATAGGTTTTAGCACTCCTCCTCATTGTAAAAGGACTCTGGGCCACCTGTTCTGAAAGACGTATAATTGTACGTATATAAATAACTATACATAGAATATATTTTGTAAACTGTATACAGGGAAATAATACCGCGCCTACTCACCATTGTCAAGTTCTGGTTGTTGTTATTTTAAACTCCTCGGATGGGTGAAGGGGCTAAAACAGGATCCCAGAAGCCATTAAATTGGGGGTTGGGAGCCCACAGGGGAAACTGAGTCACGTCTGCCAACGTCCCACCAGATGCATTGCAAATACAGATGCTGGAAGGCTCTGAAATTGTCTGGGTTTGATTGACAGATGCAAATAAGGGCACTTTTTTTGCAGCAAGCAGACCTATTTTGCATACAGTGGTCTTTTATCGCCCCCTGGAGGCCAGGATGTGTTTCTCTTCGGGCTTTCTCCATGGCAAAGGGCCCCCTGTTGGATGGTTTTAAAAATGCACGTCGGAAGACTCCAAAAAGGAGCCGCTCAACGGGTCAGTTCCCGTTAAAAGCATGAAACATGTAGCAACAGATGAGCAAAGAATTCCCATTCGTCGTGTTTAATTTATTCATTTGGAGCATTTATTCGCTTGGAATCGGAGTCTCTGGTTATTTTCCCCCCCTCTCCCCATAATTCCAAAGCTTACGCTCAGTTTTTACAAAGAACGCTCAAAAGAGAACAAATTAAGACTTTTAAAAATAGCTGTAAACAATGTAAAATAAAACCACATTTTCTTCGATAAATTACTTTTATAAATTCAGCATGATCTATGTTTCCTGCTCCTTGGCTGGGGGAAAGGGGGACAGGAAGCAGGAAAATTATTATTTTTTAAAATAACAGTCGCCATCTGTTTGGTGCTCTGAGAAAGTCACAAGAACCCACCCACCCCCAGAATTGCATCAGTGCAGGACAAGATTCCAGTTAAACGGCTTGCAAATTCCAGAGGGGAGGGAGGAATTAAACAGACAAGAGTTTGCATGCTCCATTTCCAAGATATTCGGAGAACGTACGCCCAGCAATCGGCTGCTTAGACACGAGGCTGGTTTGCATATCTTGAAATCCTGGAAAAGAAAATTGAAACCACCCCAGAAGGGGAGGCCAAGGGGCTTGGGGGGGGGATTTAGGGGCAATTTAATCCCCATCTTCATGCAACTTGGAGAGGCAGGCATAACATTGCTTAAAAAGAGGGTTTAATCCAAGCTTAGCATCCTTTTTTGTGGGGAGGGGAGGGGAACTCACTAGAATTTGAAGAGAAATATAAATGCTCCAGGGCAGGTTTCCCGCAAGAATGGAAAATAAGAAAATAAGAAAATAAGAAAGGAAGGAAGGAAGGAAGGAAGGAAGGAAGAAAGGAAGAAAGAAAGAAAGAAAGAAAGGAAGGAAGAAAGAAAGAAAGAAAGAAAGAAAGAAAGAAAGAAAGAAAGAAAGAAAGAAAGAAAGAAAGAAAGAAAGAAAGAAAGAAAGAAAGAAAGAAAGAAAGAAAGAAAGAAAGAAAGAAAGAAAGAAAGGAAGAAAGAAGAAAGAAAGAAAGAAAGAAAGAAAGAAAAAGAAAGAAAGAAAGAAAGAAAGAAAGAAAAAAAGAAAAGAAAGAAAAGAAAGAAAGAAAAGAAAGAAAGAAAGAAAAGAGGGAGGGACAGAGGGAGGGAAAGAGAAAGAAAGAAAGAAAGAGAGAGAGAGAGAGAGAGAGAGAGAGAAAGAAAGGAGGGAAGGAAGGAAGGAGGGAGGGAGGGGGGAGAAAATGGTAAGGCAAGGCTGCGGAGGGAAGGGAAAGGAGAAAGGAGAGGAGAGGAGAGGAAAGAAGGAATGGAAAGGAAAAGAAGGGAAGGGATTGCAAAGAGAAGCTAAGCTAGCTTTACTGGTCTCCTCCCTTCATTACTCTCACTGCCCACAAGGGATTTTAAAAAATGAAGCCTTCCAGCAATTAAAGAGTTCCTAACCCAAAGCATTTGCAGAAAGAAACAGGAAGCAGGGGAAGCCTCTTTAAGAACACGCAAAGTTCCCTAAAATTAAGGGGAGGTCGATCCAGGCAAGGCTGCCCACGGGGAACGTTTTGATCAGGTTTCCGTGCACGCACGCACCCCGCACCTCAAACCCCGCCTCATCCCTCTTGCGGAAACGCAGGCAGAATTCTCCCGGTGGGTTAAAGAAGCTGGAGTTGGGGGACTACACCGCCCATCGGCCACGGCCTACCCCTCCTAGAGGGAAGGAAGTTGGGAGACGTAATCTGACCGCCCCACGTTTGAGTAAGAATGGAGGTGGAGTCCCATTCCAGGAAGGGGGGGTTGATGCTGTGGCCTAGAAGTGGAGCTCTTGCCTCACAATCAGGAGGTTGTGAGTTCAATCCTAGGTAGAGGCAGATCTCCTGCTTGGGCAGGGGGTTGGACTAGATGACCTGCAAGGTCCCTTCCAACTCTGTTAATCTGTTAAATGCTTGGTCCCACCATCCCCAAGGTTATTGAGAAACCTGAGAGCGCTTTGGCAGCTTGTTGGAAGAACAGTGACTCTTTCTGTCCCCCTACCCCCTAAAAAAGGCACTTGGATCTCAAGGGGGATCAGCCCAGGCACAACCCCACCCCAAAACCGATCAATGCCCCACTGTGGGTCCGGCTAAGCCTGTTCACCAAACATGCAAGAAGCATTGTACCCCATATGACTGGTCCCTTTGGATGTCCACCCCCCCCCCAAAACGGGGGTCCAGAAGTAGAGACAGGGGAGCTCAAAGAGGGGACCGGTTTGTGACAAGTGAGTAGCAGCGTCGTCCCCCCCAAGGGTAGCCCAACGGATCAAGGCAGCGAGTGATAAAAGATGGGGATGGAAAACGGAGAGGAACATCGACGGGGACAAGGCGAATGAGTGAGTCGAGAAGGCACGTGGGAGTCTCGGAAGCGTGGCGGCTTGTATCTTGCCTCGGTTGTGCTGAGGAACATCCTGTGTGGACACACCCTGTCCATTGCTCGAGGCTGGAGGAGATGGTTGACCCCCCCACAAGAAGGTTATGAGAAGAAGGACCATGTCTCCAAGCTTGTGGAGCAGCCGGACCTCAAGTGGTTCAACCATCAAGCAGACGGCCACCGAACGAGAGTTGTTTGGAGCTCAATTCGCTTCGGTCGAGAAGTCAACCCGGACCTCCCAGAAATGGCATGGCTGGACGTGCCCACGCCACGGATAGGAGCAGGACGTCAAGGTTCTCCGCTGCCCGTTCCACGTTGGCAGAAGGTGGCGTCCCACGGGCCTACTGAGAAAGGTTGGGGTCCAGCAGCTTCAAGACGCCCCCGACCAAATGCAGACTGCCTGTCACGAGGACACGGATGGCCACGGCTTCTTTGAGCAGAACGGCCCCGCTGCTGGCCACGGGGTGCGGGTGGAGTCCCTGGGGCACCAGGGCCGGCAAGTTCGGGTCCCGGCCTTGGGTGATCCATTGCAGAGCATGCGAGATACAAGGGAAAACCAAGGAGTTGGAATTGAGCGGCCGGGCGGAGGAGGCGGCGAAGATCGGGGGGCTGTGATGCAGGGGCTGCTTCAGCCAGCCCCCCACCTCCGGCAAGACGGGGAACCAAGGGTCCTGTGTCAACTTGGCCTCCATCAGCCGGTTCCAGTGGTTCTGATTCTGCAAGCAGCGGGTCAGGACGTTCTCCAAGGTGACGTTGAAATTCTGCTGATCTGCAGAGGATTTGAAAAAAACAAGGAAGGCGAGGTGGCGCAGCGGTTAGAGAGCAGTACTGCAGGCTACTGATCATTTGAGTTCAGCTGTTCAAATCTCACCGGCTCAGGGTTGACTCAACCTTCCATCCTTCCGAGGTAGGTAAAATGAGGACCCAGATTGTTGGGGGCAATGTAAATATATACATTGCTTAATGGTGTAAACCGCTTAGAGAGTGCTTGCACTATGAGGCGGTATATAAATATCACTAATAAATAAATAAATAGTCAGAATGAGGCCCCCTCCTCACTTCTCCAAGCCTCAGTATTTTGCAAATAATGTCAGGAAGGCCATAGACCGGGGGTGTCAAACTCAAGGCCCGGGGGCCGGATCTGGCCTGCGGGGTGCTTAGATCTGGCCAACGAGGCCACCCTGGAAACAGCGAAGGACCGGCCCGCAATGCCTCTCCCAGTGAAAACGGAACTTGGGAGGGCTGCGTACGGCCCTCCCGAGCTCCGTTTTCGCTGGCAGAGGGTTGCAAGAAGCCGTCGTGGCCGAAAATGCAGCTCGTTAAAAAACAAAATAAAAATGTAAGAATCTGGTTATAAAATGAGGACTATCCAAGATGAATCCGTAAATTGTTCACATTCTCTCCTTTTAGGAAAAACAAGTGAATGATATGTAAGCAAAATAGAAGACATGGATACTGAAATTATAGTAAGAGAATTAATAACTGTACAGATAGATCTAGATAAATACTAACGAAGATTAAAAGAAATTAAAACAAATTCTATGATACAGAATTAGATTTAGCAATATTTTGAAAAAGCTGTAAAAGTGATGATTCATTTTTTGTGTTTGTTTTGGTCTATAAGTGTTTCCCAACCTTGGCAACTTGAAGATGTCTGGACTTCAACTCCCAGAATTCCCCAGCCAGCATTCGCTGGCTGGGGAATTCTGGGAGTTGAAGTCCAGACATCTTCAAGTTGCCAAGGCTGGGAAACACTAGTTATGTATTTTTGTGTATTTTTCGTGTTTGTTTTATTTGTTGTTTTTAATGGAAAAATCTAATAAAGATTATTTTTAAAAAAAGAAAGAAAGAAAATGCAGCCCGGGAGCCCATTTTCACTGGCCGAGCGCTCGGGCCGCCACAGGTGGACACAGGCCGCCACAAGTGGATGTCGAGCTGGCCACGCCCACCCCGGCCCCCCAAGTTCAAACACAACCCTGATGCGGCCCTCAATGAAATCAAGTTTGACACCCATGCCATAGACTGAAGACCCCTTCAGTCCTTACTTACAGATACAGATTAACAGAGTTGGAAGGGACCTTACAGGTCATCTAGTCCAACCCCCTGCCCAAGCAGGAGACCCTACATCTGCCTCTACCTAGGATTGAACTCACAACCTCCTGATTGTGAGGCAAGAGCTTAAGAACTTAGAATAACTTTATTGACACTTTGAATGTACACGAAGCGGCATACGCTTCGTGTACATTCAAGGTTGACTCAGCCTTCCTTCCTTCCTTCCTTCCTTCCTTCCTTCCTTCCTTCCTTCCTTCCTTCCTTCCTTCTTTCCTTGCCATGGTGGGGCAGTGGTTAGAATGCAGCACTGCAGGCTAACTCTGCCCACTGCCAGCAGTTCGATACTGACCGGCTCAAGGTTGACTCAGCCTTCCATCCTTCCGAGGTAGGTAAAATGAGGACCCAGATTGTTGGGGGCAACGTAAATATACATTGCTTACTGGTGTAAACCGCTTAGAGAGTGCTTGCACTGTGAGGCGGTATATAAGTCTCACAAAATAAATAAATAAATAAATACGTTAGAATGAGATTTCCTTGCCCACAGCTCTCAAAGGGTCACCAACCTCCAATATACACTACATAAACGTGACTAACTAACTAACTAACTAACTAAATAAATAAATAAATAAATAAATAAATACAAAATTAGGCATATACCCCCATACATTATATGACACGGAGAAACCTCAAGACCCTCCTCAACACCTACCTGCGTTTCCCAGCGTTGAGACCTCTGTGTAATTGGGGCAGAAAACGGCGTAATCAAAATGGCAGGGCTGCAAAACAGAAACAGCCGAGAGGAGAAAATCAGGTTTAGCATTGTTGTCCTGTTTTGGGTGCTACCCTTAAGGAATCACTTGCAACATGGAGGGCAGGGGAGGCTGTGGAAATGAGAAAAACCGCTCACCAGCAAGAGTTTCAGCAAAGCCGCCGTATCCCGGTCTCCCGTGACGTTGAACAGCAACACTCGGACTTCGGAACCGCTGTAAACGCAGGGAAAGAAATGGTTATTTTATCAGCCCTTCTCTGCATTTCTTCCTTCCTTCCCACCCTCTGTCCTTCCTTAACTCTTTCCTTCCCTGCCTTTCCCAATTCCTTCCTTCCCTCTTCCCCTCCTTCCCTCCCCTCCCTTCTTCCCTTTCTTCCTTCCTTAACTCCTTCCTTCCTTTCCCAATCCCTTCCTTCCCTTTCCCTTCCTCCCTTTTTGTTCCCTCCCTCCCACTTTCCTTCCTTAACTCCCACCTTCCTTCCTTCCTTCCTTCCTTACCTCCCTTTCCTCCTTCCTTCCTTCCCTTTCCCTCTTTCCCTTTGTTCCCTCCCTCCCACTTTCCTTCCTTAACTCCCACCTTCCTTCCTCTCCTCCCTTTCCTCCTTCCCTTCCTTCCTTTCCCAATCCCTTCCTCCCCTCCTCCTCCCCCTTCCTTCCTTTCCTATTTCCTTCCTTCCCTCCCTCCCTCGTCTTTCCTTCCTTTCCCAACTTCTTCTTTCCCTTTCCCTCCCTCCTTCTTTCCTTCCCTCTTTCCTTCCTTTCCCAATCCCTTCCTCCCCTCCCTCCCACTTTCCTTTCTTCCCACCTTCCTTCCTTAACTCCTTCCCTCCCTCCCTTGTCTTTCCTTCCTTTCCCAACTTCTTCCTTCCCTCTTTCCCTCCCTCCTTCCTTCCCTCTTTCCTTTCTTTCCCAATCCTTTCCTTCCCTTTCCCTTCCTCCCTTTGTTCCCTCCCTCCCACCTTCCCACTTTCCTTCCTTAACTCCCACCTTCCTTCCTTCCCTCCCTTTCCTCCTTCCTTCCTTCCCTCTTCCTTCCTTTCTTTCCCATTCCCTTCCTCCCTTTTTCCCTCCCTCCTTCCTTCCCTCCCACTTTCCTTTCTTAACTCCCACTTTCCTTCCTTCCCTTCCTTAACTCCTTTCTTCCCTGTCTTTCCTTCCTTTTCCAACGTCTTTCTTCCTCTTTCCCTCCCTCCTTCCTTCCTTCTTTAACTCTTTCCTTCCTTCCTTCCCTCCTTCTCTTTCCCTTTTCACCATAAAAAGGGGATTTCCAGTCCTGCTGTAATGCAAAACTACAGCCCAGAAATGCAACACTATAGGATCCCCGATCCGTTTTGCAAAGATATTTCCGTTGCTGAGGATTTTCGGCTCTCTTCCCTCCAGCTTCAGAACGGAGGTTCCACATAAACACTCCCACACCATCCTTGCTTACTCTGTAGGTTTGTCTTCATTCAGGGCCGCTTGGCGAAACCAGCGAACGCAGGCCTGCATACTGCTGGTGGTGTGGGCCCCGTCGATGTACCACGTCACCGGACCGTGGTGCAGCACCTGGTTACGTCCGAGCCACACGGTTGCTTGCAGGCCTGGGAAGGAAAGCGAAACTCAGCCCTGCTGCCAACTCTGCAGCCTCCTGATCAGGAACTAAGTTTCTAGCCCTCATGATTCTGGAGGGAATCAGATAAGAGATGTGGGCAGAATCTGGTAAAAAAGAGGGCTTTCTTTGGCTTAAAAATGAAACAAATATTGAAAGTCTTTTGTGTTGGTTCTTTGTCTCCTGCAAAGCTGTGTGAGGTTAACCAATATCACGCTTAAGCTATGAATGATGGGTCTCAAGTGCTCAAGGGTTCACACAACACAGGAATGAAGGAGAAACTTCCTAACAGTGAGGAAAACTAACCAGTGGAACAGCTTGCCTTCAGAAATTGTGGGCACTCCATCAGTGGAGGTTTTTAAGAAGAGACTAGACAGTCACTTATCTAAATTGGTATAGGTTTTTATTATTTATTTATTAGTGATATTTATATACAGCCTCATAGTGCAAGCACTCTCTAAGCGGTTTACACCAGTAAGCAATGAATATATTTACATTGCCCCCAACAATCTGGGTCCTCATTTTACCTACCTCGGAAGGATGGAAGGCTGAGTCAACCTTGAGCCTGGTGAGATTTGAACAGCTGAACTCAAATGATCAGTCAGCTAAAGTAGCCTGCAGTACTGCTCTCTAACCGCTGCGCCACCTCGGCTCTTCTCCTGCTTGAGCAGGGGGCTGGACTAGAAGACCTCCAAGGTCCATTCCAGCTTCTATTCCTATTCCTATTCCTATTCCTATTCCTATTCCTATTCCTATTCCTATTCCTATTCCTTATTCTATTCTATTCTATTCTATTCTATTCTATTCTATTCTATTCCATTCCATTATTCTATTCTATTCTATTCTATTCTATTCTATTCTAGCTCTATTTCTATTTCTATTTCTATTCTATTATTCTATTCTATTCTAGCTCTATTTCTATTCTATTCTATTTTATTCTATATTCTATTCTATTCTATTCTATTCTATTCTATTCTATTCTATTCTATTCTATTCTATTCTATTCTATCTCTATTTCTATTCCATTCTATTATTCTATTCTAGCTCTATTTCTATTCTATTCTATTCTATTCTATTCTATTCTATTCTATTCTATTCTATTCTATTCTATTCTAGCTCTATTTCTATTCTATTCTATTCTATTCTATTCTATTCTATTCTATTCTATTCTATTCTATTCTAGCTCTATTTCTATTCTATTCTCTATTCTATTCTATTCTATTCTATTCTATTCTATTCTATTCTATTCTATTCTGTAACCTGTGGTGTTCTGTTCTGTTCTGTTCTGTTCTGTTCTGTTCTGTTCTATTCTATTCATACTTTAAGCTCACCCAAACCCTTGATGGTACAGCTTTGAACAAGCTATTCAAAACCTCTTTATTAAAAGTTTTGGAGAGGCCAAACTGTCACGTCTCTCTTTCCCCCATGACTTTAAGCAGCATAATTGAATCTTTCCGTTCCTATTCCCTGCGTTGCTCTGCATCCCTCAACGGATGTCCTTGGTGGGACCGGGCCAAAAGAAGACTCAACACTGTTGCTTTGTTTCACCAGGAAATGGTCCTTCTGCCTGGGCTGAATTGATGAATTGCTGAAAGTCAAGGACGGGGAGGGAGGGGCAGGAAATAGGTCAGGAGGCAGCCTTGGGGTGGACGGAGGATGGGGAGAGGAGGAGGAGGTAGTTAATAGTGAGGAGGAGGAGACAAATAGTAAGAAACATAAGGTAGATAAGAAGGAGAAGATAGATAAGGAGGAGGAAATATAACAAGAAAGAGGAGAGAGATGAGGAGGAGGAAGAGATAGATAATAAGAAGCATAAGGTAGATAAGAAGGAGAAGATGGAGGAGGAGGAGGAAATATATAAGAGTAGATAGATAAGGAGGAGAAGACAGATAATAAGAAAGATAAGGTAGATAAGAAGATGATGATAGAGGAGGAAGAGAAAATATATAACCAGAAAGAGAAGACAGATGAGGAGGAGGAGGAAGAAGAGGAGGAGGAGGAGGAAGAGGAGGAGGAAATATATAACAAGAAAGAGAAGATAGATAAGGAGGAGAAGACAGATAATAAGAAAGATAAGGTAGATAAGAAGAAGAAGATAGAGGAGGAAGAGGAAATATATAACCAGAAAGAGAAGACAGATGAGGAGGAGGAGGAGGAGGAGGAGGAGGAAGAGGAGGAGGAAGAGAAATGGAGGAGCAGGAGGAGGAAGAGGAGGAGGAAGAGAAATGGAGGAGCAGGAGGAGGAAGAGGAGGAGGAAATATATAACAAGAAAGAGAAGATAGATAAGGAGGAGACAGATAATAAGAAAGATAAGGTAGATAAGAAGATAGAGGAGGAAGAGGAAATATATAACCAGAAAGAGAAGTCAGATAAGGAGGAGGAGGAGGAGCAGCAGCAGCAGGAGGAGGAGGAAGAGGAGGAGGAAATATATAACAAGAAAGAGAAGATAGATAAGGAGAAGACAGATAATAAGAAAGATAAGGTAGATAAGAAGAAGAAGATAGAGGAGGAAGAGGAAATATATAACCAGAAAAAGAAGACAGATGAGGACAAGGAGGAGGAGGAGAGAGACATAAGAAACATAAAGTAGATAAGACAAGGAGAAGATAGATCATGAGAAGGAGTCCCCATACCTTGTACCATGGGCTGGTCCGGCTTAAAAGCAGGCGCCAAGCAGGGAACCCTCTTGGGGCTCCTCTTTGATGGAGCTTCAGAAGTTTGCCAGGAGTCCTTCAGCTCACCGGTATCTGAAAAAGTGAAACTATAAACTATAAATCTAAATAAATCAGGGAGCCCCTTTGTTCCTTGACTCTGTCAAGATGCTATGGGCACTTTCTCTCCATGGGGTGTCAACCTTCTCTTCCCAAGTCCAGCTCAACTTCGAGAAACCGGGATGACGATCAGGAAGGGTTGGCAGGAGGACACCTTGCCAAGAACAAGCGAACCGGGGAGTGTGTGTATGCGCACATGTGTGTCTTTTCTTACCCAGATACCCACAACGGCCCAGCCACGTGCGGGACAGCTGGAGGGCTAAAGCAGCATTGGACCGTTGATGGTCACCGGCTAAACCTAGTTGAAGGAGCTTGTCGTCATCTTCGAAGGCATCCAGGTCAGGGCAGAGAAAAAGCGGGCACTGCGGAAGAGAAAGGAGACCCAGGACTGATTTTGCTCCATAGAAGAAGCTCAGCCTGCAGCCTGAAAACAGGGGGGGCTGGACTAGAAGACCTCCAAGGTCCCTTCCAGCTCAACCTTGAGACTGTCAGGATCGAACTCCTGGCAGTCAGCAGAATTAGCCTGCAACACTGCATTTTAATCACTGCACCGCCATGGCAGTGTAACAGAGTTGGAAGGGGCCTTTGAGGTCTTCTAGTCCAACCCCTTGCTGAAGCAGGAAACCTATACCATTTCAAACAAACGGTTGCCCAATCTCTTCTTAAAAACCTCCAGTGATGGAGCACCCACAACTTCTGGAGGCAAGTCGTTCCACTGGTTAATTGTTCTCACTGTTAGGAAATTTCTCCTTGGTTCTAAGTTGCTTCTCTCCTTGGTTAGTTTCCATCAGTTACTTCTTGTCTTTTGCAGAAGGCAATTATTTTGGACAACCATTTGTCTGAAGTAATGTAGGGTTTCCTGCCTAGGCAGGGGGTTGGACTAGAAGACCTCCAAGGTCCCTTCCAACTCTGTTGTTATTATTATTATTATTATGTGTGTGTGTGTCTTCATTAGCTTGTCTTAAATGTCATTTACGTCAGGGGTCTCCAATTTTGGCCAAGCCTTGTGGACTTCAACTCACAGAAGGTGCTATGCTGGTTGGGCTGTTCTGGGAGTTGAAGTCCACAAGTTTTCAGGAGGCCAAAGTTGAAGTCCTCTGATCTACGTGGAAGATCGAAGTCCTAAGAAAGTAGATTCACCAGCTTCTAGGTTTGTGTGTAGGTGGTCAATTGTGGCTTCCACCACTACCACCAGCTACCTCAGGACTCGGTCTTCCACGAAAATCTTCTAGAAGAACATCAGTGGGTCCAAGGCAACCTTACCTGGGATTCTTCAGCTCTCTGTTTGAGGACTTCTAACGGTCTCTCCGGCTGTGGTACCGTGAACGCTGGCACACCGGGCTGAAAGGCAGATCAGGACATTAGAGAAGTGCTTTACGAGGCCGAGGAGGAAGATTTTTTTTGCTCCCAGAACAGGTAAGAAGACTCCTGATCACCTGGTGACTGGACTACTGCAATGCGCTCCCCGTGGGACTGCCCTAGAAGGCGGTTCAGAAGACACACCTGGACTCTTTGAGCATCCTATTGTCTGTGGGACGCCCAAAGACTTTTTGATGGGAGGCGGTTTACACATTTTGTAAGTAAATAGATAAAATATATTAGCTTCTTTTCTTTTTTTTTACAGTGCACCGTAGCTAAAACCGTGGCATTTTTCTTAGGATACAAACTGTAAAAGGGTGCTTAATGCAATTTGGTGCTTTCAAACCACTTCCTCCAGAAAGACAAATTGAAAATTGCAGTCATATCTTTCTAATTGTGTCACTTGATACGGTAGCTAAAGTAACTGATTATCGTATTTTTCGGAGTATGAGACGCACCTTCACCCCCATAAAAGAGGCTGGAAATTTGGGTGGTCTTATACTCCGAACGTAGCTTTTTCGAAGCTTTTTTTCCAGCCCTAACGAGGTGCTAACGATCTTCCCAGCTCTTCCTTGCTTGCAGGATTTTTTCATTCCTACTCCCTCCAAAGAAGTTTTTTCCAGCCCTAAGTCTTTGCAGGCTTGTTTTCATTGCTACTCCCTCCAAATAATATTTTTTTCAGCCCTAACCAGGAGATAAAATAATGTGCTGAAGCTGACCAGACTAAGGACGCTAGCCAGATGAATACCTGGTAGATTTCCCCCCCTATTTTCCTCCCCCAAAACTAAGGTGCATCTTATACTCCGGTGCATCTTATACTCCGAAAAATACGGTAGCTTCTATTTTTTTACAGTGCACCATAGCTAAAACCGTGGCATTTTTCTTAAGATACAAACTTTAAAAGGGTGCTTAATGCAATTGGGTGCCTTCAAACCACTTCCTCCAGAAAGACAAATTGAAAATTGGAGTCATATCTTTCTAATTGTGTCACTTGATACGGTAGTTTAAAAAAATGATAATTGTGTATATCCAAATATCCACCATCCACAATGCAATCTCCAGCCATAAAAAAAAATTGATCCAGGCTGCGCAGCAACACCAAATATTCAAAATCTTATTGCACTTATGGTCTATTTTACAGGCAGCCTCGACTTACGACCGCAATGGGGCCTAAAATTTATGTTGCTAACCGAGGCATTTAAGTGAATTTCGCCCCATTTTACGACCTTTCCCGCCACAGTTGTTAAGTGAATCATTGCAGTTGTTAAGTGAGTTGCACGGTTGTTAAGTGAATCTGGCTTCCCCGTTGACTTTGCTTGTCACAAAAAGGGGACCATGACCCAGGGACAATGCAACCGTCATAAATGCAAGTACAGTTGCCCGAACGTCTGAATTGTGGTCAGATCATGTGGCCATGGGGATGCCGTGACGGCCGTAAAGTGTGAAAAACGGTCATAAGACACTTTTTTCAGTGCCATTGTAACTTCAAACGGTCACTGAATGAACTGTTGTAAGTCAAAGCCTACTTGTATCATCATCATCCTCTTTTAACGACCCCATAATCCCTTGCGGGGTGGAGTCAGGGCAACTGAATGGACACGAAAGTTTACTGGCCGGATGCCCTTCCTGTCGCCAATGCGGAGTTTTGTTCAGCAGATATATTCTCTTTTTTTCTTTCAACGTTTAAGGAATTTTTATTAAAGCAAGAATTTTATAATCCAAATTATGGTTCTTTGCTCAGCTATCAACCCTTACCGATAACTACAACAGTAGTGATATTCTGAGCTTTTCCACAGTAAATTACAAAATTAAAGAAAGGAATGCTTTAAATTTTTTGTACTGTGCTGAAAATTCTTTTCCCCGGGTTTATAAAACATTAATTTGTTTTTTAACTTTTACTATTTTTTTATTTTAAATCAATAGGTAATCTAGGACTAGCAGTTTTGCTAGTCTTGGCATTTGTTGTGTACATAAGCTTCCTTTCCTTTTTTTATTTATTTTATATTTTGCAATGTTTTTCTCAATATTTAGTAGTGTTTCCATGTTTTTCAGCAGATATATTCTCATTGTGCCCAGAGAGAGAAATATCTGCCTCTACCTAGGATCGAACTCACAGCCTCCTGATTGTGAGGCCAGAGCTCCACCTCTAGGCCACCGCACCACTCCAAAGACTACTTGTATATTATTGCAAAAAAGCAGTTTATAGACCACGAACACAAAACATGCAAATCGTGTAGAGAAAGTTTCTGGATCTTTTGAAGAAACTAAGCCAGGGTCAAAACTGCTTAATTTGCAAGGATTTTCTTTCTGGAGAGCCCAAGAGGTCTCCAGGCTTCTCGTCACACCCATCTTCATAACATGAAGGTGGAGGGAGAAGATCCGGCCAGGGATCTACCTTGAAGATGCCACCTTTCTGCCAGGCTATCTTCTCGATGGTGTCTCCCAAGATGCTGGTGTGGTCAATGCCCAAGGAGGAGACCCCACATACTATTGGCTTCCTACAAGAGAAGACAAAGAAAAAGGAGATGAAGAAAACTCAATCAATCAATCACAATTATAAAGAGCCGAGGTGGCTCAGTGGTTAAAATGCAGCACTGCAGGCTACTTCAGCTGACTGCTAGTTCAGCAGTTCAAATCTCACCAGGCTCAAGGTTGACTCAGCCTTCCATCCTTCTGAGGTCGGTAAAATGAGGACCCAGATTGTTGGGGGCAAGAGGCTGAACTCTGTAAACCGCTTAGAGAGGGCTGTAAAGCACTATGAAGTGGTATATAAGTCTAAGTGCTATTGCTATTGCTAGAATAGAGCTGGAAGGGACCTTGGAGGTCTTCTAGTCCAACCCTCCTACTTAGGCAGGAGACCCTATACCATTTCAAACAAGTGACTGTCCAGTGTCTTCTTAAAAACCTCCAGTGATGGAGAACCCACAACTTCTGAAGGCAAGTTGTTCCACTAGTTAATTTGTCCTCACTGTTAGGAAGTTTCTCCTCAATTCCAAGTTGCTTCTCTCCTTAATTAGTTTCCATGCATTGTTTCTTGTCCTGCCCTCTTTGGAAAATAAATTGACCCCCTCCTCTTTGTGGCAGCCCCTCAAATACTGGGAATACTGCTATCACGTCACCCCTAATTCTTCTTTTCTCTAAACTTGCCAAACCTAATTCCTGAAGCCGTTCTTCTTATGCTTTGGTCTCCAGGCCTTTGATCATCTTAGTTGCTCTTCTCTGCACTTTTTCCAACATCTTTTTTGTAACGTGGGGACCAAAACTGGATGTGGTATTCCAGGTGTGGCCTTACTAAGGGTTTACAAAGCGGGTACTAATACTTTCACTCTCCGAGGAGGGAAAGTGAGATTCTTGACATGGTCCTAGAAAGCCATCAAGAGAAGAAAAGGTGTCCACCAAACTGCTTCTGAGGAGAGTGGGAAACCCACCCACCCTTTGAGGGCTAGCAATGAAGCACCCAGAAGTTCGACCTCCATACCTGACAATGTTCGTACAATCGTAGGCGCCCCCAATGCCAACTTCTATAACCGCCAAGTCAACCTGGGAAGAAGAAACAAAATATCTCATGGTCTCATTGGCCCAAGAGGGTTTTGGGTCCTCCAGCTTGTAGACCCATAGCAACCATCTATGGGTCTACAGCTGGCTGAGGATATGGGAATTGCACCCTGTCATATTTTGGTCTTCAAGAATGGAGCTTATTTATTTAAACCCAACTAGGATCAGTTCAGACAAAGCCACAATAGAGATTTTATAGAGTTATAATAATAACAGAGTTGGAAGGGACCTTGGAGGTCTTCTAGTCCAACCCCCTGCATAGGCAGGAAACCCTACACCACTTCAGACAAATGGTTGTCCAACATCTTCTTAAAAACTTCCAGTGTTGGAGCATTCACAACTTCTGGAGGCAAGCCGTTCCACGGATTAATTGTTCTAACTGTCAGGAAATTTCTCCTTAGTTCTAAGTTGCTTCTCTCCTTGTTTAGTTTCCTCCTAAAGCGATCGTCCAAACTGGTTCTCTAGCAAGAGAATGACATGGAAGCATCAAGTTTGGGTTCAACTCAATTTGGGGTTGAGTGTCTCCAGGGTGGATTCCCTGCGAAGCTCCAGATGTTGGACTCTGCAGATCATCAACATCTGGACAATCACCAGAACCTCGCCTATCTTCCCCAAAGACATCTATCTTTCCCCGATTTTATAAAAGGGACTTTTGGGGTCCAACGTACCTTCTCCTGCAGGAAGACGTGGAAAGCCATGATCGTAAGGAACCGGAAGTAAGCAGGCATGGAAGCGTTCTGGGAGTCCTGACAAGATCACAAAAGGGTTAGGACAGGGGTCGAAAAAACCGCGGCTCGCGAGCCACATGCGGCTCTTTGGGCCCTCTGCTGTGGCTCCCTGTCCCATCACTGGCTGGCCTCGCCTGGCCTGAGAGGGTAAGGGCAATGGTGGGAATGGAGAAGTGGCCGGGGCTGATTCTCTGGTGCTGGTTGAGGAACATAGCCACCCCCGGCGGAGACTTCCCTTCAGGCGACGTGCCTCCCCCTCTCGCGACTCCCTGACTGGCTATAGCGGGGCCAGGAGGGTGCGCATGCGCGGGGAGACCCTCCTTCTGGAAGCCGCGGAGAAGCGAGAACCTTCCTTCTGGAAGCGAGAAGCCGCAGAGTGCGGGTCTTTGGCTTCTGTCCTGCCTTAAGGATCCGGCCATTGCCTTGCCGTGTCTCATCCCCCCCCAGCTCTTTGGCCGAGCGGGGAGGACGTGAGCTCCAGCCTGAAGCGGCAGGAAGTGAAGGCTGTCTTCGCTCCGGCGACTCTCCTCCCCCTCCTTCTCCTCTCATGCGGGGTGGGGTGGGGCACGGCAAGGTGATGGCCAGATCCTTAGGACAGGAGAGAAGTAGCTGGGGGTGGGGTCACGTGACTTGGTGGGAGTGACGTCGAGTTGGCCACGCCCACCCAGGTTTTGTGGCTCCTGGTGTTTTGTTTTCTCTGGGAAACGGGTCCAAATGGCTCTTTTGAGTTTTTAAGATTGCCGACCCCTGGGTTAGGAGGATCTGAATTGGAGCAATGGACTATTAAGGTCTCAAACCCACATTCCGTTGGTCACTATCAAAATCTAGGTTCAGTCTAAATGAGCCTTTTTTGATTTCTGGAATGTACCTATCTCAAAGACTTACAAATACCATATTTTTTGGAGTATAAGACGCACCTTTTTACCCCCCAAAAGAGGGTGAAAACTTGGGTGCGTCTTATACACCGAATGCAGCCCCACCCAGCCACCCCCACCCTTTGGCCTCTGCCTCCCAGCAATTTACCTCCTTGCAGCAAACAGCGCAGTGCCTGATTAAGCACAAGCAACTGACTGAGGCTGGAGGCAGGCCATGTGTTAAAACTGAAAGTGAAACTAGCTGCAAAGAGGCAAATTGCTGGGAGGTAGAGGTAGAGGCAGAATTTCATTTTCTTGTGTTAATCAGT
>JALIGW010000026.1:7942706-8015206 GCA_023053685.1 Diadophis punctatus similis
AAAATTTAAAAAGTCTCCCGCCCACTTACCCCTTACCTTGCCCTTTGTCCCAGTAACATGAATGACGTTGAGTTGATCCAGGTCTTCGACCTGCCGGACAAAACCCTGTTTAGTTTTTTGCTTTTGGCATCGTTACCCCATACTAGGAATCCAGGATGGGTAGACCTCACCCTGCCTCTGCTCCTCGTTCCCCCCCCCAAAAAGGCATGAGACCCTCAAAAAAGTGGGGATACCCAAACCCCACTTCCCCACCCCAGGAATGAGGGACGCCCCTGCCCCGAATTAAAAAAAACTCATTTACCTTCAAGCCAGTCCGTTCCAAGAACCCAGCCATGGCTTGTAATTGCAGTTGGGGGTCTCCCCGTTCTCGCTTCACCTGTTCCAGGTAGCTGGCGTTGGTCTGGAGGGTGTTCAGGGTCCGAATAGCATCCTGGAATTGCAAGCAGGCGGACATGAGTTTTTCGGTCCTTTCATTGGAGAAAGGAAGAGACTCAGCTGGTCCAAATTCTGACTCCCACTCTTGAGAATATCTCTTAAGTTTCCCTGATCAACCCCCTCCATCTCCCAAAAAACACACCTGAAATAGGAAGAAATTAGCCTGGGATTCCGGTTTTGTTTTGGACACGCCGTTTTTTTCAAAAGGCGGCAAAGCAGTGGGAGAAAAATTCTGTTTATTGCAAGATCCTTCCTTGCAAATTTTCGGGACTTCCATGGCTAGTGCGCGGGACACCCGCGTTCTAGCCCTGCTGGACATTACTATCCGGAGTCCGTCCGTCCTCCTGTCTCTGTGAACGTTGTAACCCCAGAGGGTGAGCGCGCCAGCTTTCCTTCCCTCTCTGAGCAAACACAAACCTCGACAAACATCTAAGGTAAAAGGGCACCGGGATTCGCACGCCCAGGAAACGCAATGGGATGAACCTTGAAATTTATTTGGATTGGGTTTCATGGACAGTTGAGCTTGAAACAGCAATAGCAACAGCACTTAGACTTATATACCGCTTCATAGTGCTTTACAGCCCTCTCTAAGCGGTTTACAGAGTTCAGCATATTTGCCCCCAACAATCTGGGTCCTCATTTTACCGACCTCGGAAGGATGGAAGGCTGAGTCAACCTTGAGCCGGTGAGATTTGAACTGCTGAACTAGCAGTCAGCTGGAGTAGCCTGCAGTAGCTGCATTTAACCACTGCGCCACCTCAGCTCCTAAAGAGATGGAGAAGTCATATTGCATGTGGGAACTGCGGGGCACGGACCAAGATGGGAGAATCATGAAATACCCAGAGAAGATGATTGGGTTGCAAAATGGATAGGGCTTTGTGGAAATAGCGATGCTGACCCCAGTTGGGTCAGGAGGAAAATGATGAAGACGTGTGTGAAAAGCTAGGAATTTTATTTGGGTGTTTTGTGGGAAGGCGAAAAGTGAAGGGGTGATGTGGGGATTAGAAAGGGTAGAAGAGGAAGGAGAAAGAGTAAGATGGCAATTAATTGATGGGAGGAAGGGTGGAAGTTATAAGTCTGTTTTTTTTCTTTTCTCTTATTTACCATATACTATTTTTTCCTTAATCTTTTCCTTAATCTTGTGTATAGTACTTTTATTGCACTGAGGGAGGGAGGGAGGGAGGGAGGGAGGGAGGGAGGGAGGAAGGAAGGAAGGAAGGAAGGAAGGAAGGAAGGAAGGAAGGAAGGAAGGAGGAAGGAAGGAAGGAAGGAAGGAAGGAGCTAAGAGATGGGTGGATCAGTGGTGGGTTCCTACCGCTGCGGTCCAGTGCACCGTTCCAGTAGGGACCTGCCGATTGCGCAATTTGCGCACGATGGCTCTGTTGCCGTCTTTGCCAGTCTGTCATGCGGCACCATTTTTTCCCCGAATTTTTGGCCTTTTTTTGCTTCCTGCACATGCATGGAAACAAAATCTCGCGAGAGGACGCTCGCACGTGAGATTTTGGCGATTTTTTGCTTCCGCGCATGCACGGAAGCAAAAAAATCGCCAAAATCTCACACGCACGAGCGTCCCTTTGTGAGATTTTGGTGATTTTTTTGCTTCCTGTTCATGCGCAGAAGCAAAATTGCGCGAGGGGACCTGCGCGCGTAGCGCAGAAGCAAAATCGCGCGAGGGGACGTGCGCGCGTAGTGAGCGTGCGCGCAAAACATGATCCCTGGGATGGATGGATGGATGGATAAGAGATGAGAGGGAGGGAGGGAGGGGAGATGGATGAATGGATGGATGGGAGGGAGGGAGGGAGGAATAGACGAAGGAGAGGTTTCCTCAAAGTACTCTTACCACACAGGGGAGCTACTGGTAAAATGAGAATTCCCTGCCTAAAACACAGGAGCTAAACCTCAGGAATAAAACACAATCCGTGTAGCATTGCGCTTTTGTGGAGGACTCGCACCTCACAGCAGAAAAGAGCTGAGAGTTGTGCAGACCAAGAACCTGGACTTCTCCCAAAGAGATATGAGCCGAGGAAATGTTACATCCTCACAGACACGCTCTTACGCTGAAAGCCAAGAAAGGAGAACCTTGGAATAAAACAATAAAATTCAATAACGTGACTCGAGTCCAAGTTCCTTTATTATGCAGTGTAGACTCAAAATCCCTCCCACATTCTCCTCGGAGAAGGTGGCTGAGTGTTAAGCAACCTGTTTGCTGAAATGATTTCTACAATCCTTCTTGATTGCATCTTCCCTTTCCGGTACCACAAAAGCTCCACCGATTAGAGACTGAATCGTGAAAGTATATAGCAGTGATGGCGAACCTTTTTTTGCTTGAGTGAGTGCCAAAAGGGTGCGCACGTGCGCGATAGCGTGCATGCGCGTGCCCACACCCATAATGCAATAACCTCCCCCCGCGAATGCGCACGCAACCCCCCTGCTGCCCCTCCCGTGCATGCACGCAGGCCTCACTGAAGCCTCCAGATTTCCAGTAAGCCCAATGGGCCTACCGGAAGTTCGTTTCCAAACTTCCGGTAGGCCCGTTGGGTCTGTTTTTCACCATCCATAGGCTCCGGAGGCTTTCCTGAAGCTCAGGGAGGGTGAAAACGGCCTCCTCCCGCCCTCCGGAAGGCCAAAAATCAGCTGACATAGGGCAACGCCTCGCGTGCCCTCGGATATGGCTCCGCGTACCACCTGTGGCACGCGTAACATAGGTTCGCCATCATGGGTATATAGCGTATTTTTCGGAGTATAAGACGTTCCGGACTATAATTTTTCGGAGTATAAGACGTTCCGCACCTACCTTTTTTGGGGAGGAAAACAAGATATAAGCTAGTGCATGGATATGGGAAATAATATGAAATTTTACCAGTTTGGAACTGTTTTCAGTTTTTTTCTTTGCATAGATTGGTATTGTAATCAGAATCAGTAAGTTATTCAGCACACAATCTGTTAGATGTAAAAGCTATTTTCAGCACAGCTTGATAAGCACAAGAAAAAAAATATCTGCCTCCCAGCAATTTGCTGGCTTGCAAGAGCTGAGGGTCGACCGGAGGCCGATCCAACAGACAATCAACTGCTTGTGCTAATCAGGCTGTGCTGAAGCTGAAATTGGCTGTTTGCAGTTTGCTGCAAGGAGGTAAATTGCTGGGAGGCAGAGGCCAAAGCAGGGCTGGGTTCTAACTTACCTCACTGCCGGTTCACTTCCTCCTGCGCCGCGTGGGCGCGCATATGCGCAATGCCAAAAAACTTAAAAAATAAAATAAAAAAGCCAAAAACAAAATGGTGACGCATGTGCAGTGCCGGAAACTCGACATCTGCGCATGCGCAGAAGAAATTTTTTTAAAAAAATTCCCCAATTTTTTTTTAAAAAGATGGCGGCACCCATGGACTGGCTCTGACCGAACCGGTTCCCTGACAAACCGGTCCGAACCAGGAGGAACCCACCTCTGGGCCAAAGAGTGGGGGGCCGGCGGGTGGGCGGGGCTACATTCGGTGTATAAGATGCACCCAAATTTTCACTCTCTTTTAGGGGAGGGAAAAGTGCGTCTTACACTCCGAAAAATACGGTATACCTTGTAAGAACCACCAAGGTGCAATTTTCCCAGGTAACACCAGATTCCTTTCTCCACGTTCCCAACAGAGGGACCGAAAAATATTTCTAAGAACTTTGTTGGTACGAAGAAAATGTATGCTTGGAAACAATCAAAATCCAGAATCTAACAAAGAATTATTGTCAGGAAAATATTGTGAAAGGTGTTGTCAAATTGGCTGGTTTTTTGAAAACAGAGCTGGTTCACGTAGGGACACTGTGTACCGTGCCTGAAAACCTTCTAATGCCTCCACGCGCAAAGTCTTTTGCACCATCTGTGCACTGAATATGTACAAACGGCTAGAGGTGATCAACCTGCGCATCACACAATGCGTACAAAACGTCCTTTCGAAAGCAACAACGCAGCCCGCTCGGCACGCAACCGAGACGGCAATCCATATGGAAGGGCTACGTCCCTCGTTTTTCCCTGGAACCAGATCTGCCTGTTCGGCTCCATATCGAGAACTAATCTGAGCTCCTACAATGTTGTAATTTTTGCAAGCACAAACAGGATTCGTATTGATTTTCAGCCGGGTGCCAGGCGAACAGGGAAACACAGGTGTTGGGGAGTGGTTTGGCTTTCAAAGGTACTAGTCCTCAACTGACGAACGCAACCGAGCCTCAAATTTCTGTGGCTAAGCGAAACATTTGTTAAGTGTGTTTTGTCCATTATAATCACCGTTCTTGCCACAGTTGTTAAGTGAATCACCGCAATTGTTAAGTTAGTAACACGGTTGTTAAGTGAATCTGGCTTCCCCATGGACTTTGCTTTATTATTATTATTACTTTGATATTTGTTATTATTACTGATTATTATTGCTCTGTTGCTTTGCATGTAGACTGAGAGCTTAGACCAGAGGTCTTCAAACTTGGCAACTTTAAGACTTGTGGACTTCAATTCCTAGAATAGCTGGCTGGAGAATTCTGGGAGTTGAAGTCCACAAGTCTTAAAGTTGCCAAATTTGGTGACCCGTGGCTTAGACAGACACTGGAGACAAATTCCTTGTGTGCTTATCACACTCGGACAAGTACAACACAGCTAGTCCTCAACTTAAAACTGAGCCCAAAATTCATGTTGCTAAGCGAGACATTTGTTAAGTGAGATCAAGTCTGGTTTTAGATCAGCTACTTGAAAATATTATTTTTAAGTTTTTTCCCTTGGAATGCATGCAGCCACGATGGCTCTAAAACCCAATACAGGTAAGTCCTTGATTTACCATCACAATTGAGCCTCATATTCCTGTTGTTAAGTGAGGCACTTGTTAAGTGAGATTTGCCCCATCTTGCAACTTTTCTTGCCACAGTTGTTAAGCGAATCATTGCAGTTGTTAAGTTAGTAACACGGTCGTTAAGTGAATCTGGCTTCCTCGTTGACTTTGCTTGTCAGACGGTCACAAAAGGGGATCACGTTATCCCCATCATAAATGCGAGTCAGTGTTGATCACGTGACCCTGGGAATAGTTGTAGGTGTGAAAAACGGTCATGAGTCACTTTTTTCAGTGCCGTCATAACTTCGAACGGTCACTAAACGAACTGCTGGAAGTCGAGGACTATCTGTACACAAGGGAGTATGAAATGGATGTTTTGCATCTCGAAGTCATAACCCCAATCCCTCCCCAAACACACAGGAAGACAATAACCGAATCCCACTTTGACAAAATATTTTTTGCAAAAGCCTCTAGGCTGGCAGAACGCAAATGCAGAGAAAGATAAATGCAAATTTATAATAATTTATACTCCGGCGAGCTGGCCCTTTCAGATTTTGGGCAGACTTTAACCAGACAAGACTGGAGGGGTGGGCTTGAGCTAAAGATAAGCCGGGGGAACGAATGAGCGTGCAACGGGTTCATTCAGTTTCTTTAAAAAAAAGGAAGCGCTTCCATTAAAAATGCACATGGGTTACTATACTGTGTATTCTGGCCGCAAAGTTGTAGCGATACTGTATTCTGCAGTACTGCAATCCATGCGAGTTATTTCCCGGTTCTTTTCTGCTAAACATTAATATTTAATTTTAACATTTTGGACCCAGGGCTGCACAATTGCTGCTCAGCGAGAGCCTCACTTAAAACGCCCCCAGATATCCAAGGCAACTAATGGATTGTAAACAATACCCATCCTTTATTAGGCATTTTCTCCCCAAGCTGCAAAGCCAAGGAAGAGATTTGGAAGTATGCAAACTTTAGGAAAAGAGGGAAAAAAAATGCCTTTGGGTTTTTCCTATTTGCCTCTGGGGAAAAATCACCCAAGCAAATATTTTATGGAATGCGGACCTCAACCACTGATGCAGTTTCAAGAGCCAACCGAATTTTCATGCAAGGGAGGAAAGAAATTCACAAAACTGCCAAACTCACCCGTTGTAAATAAAAGAAAGTGTCCTACTCACCTCCATTTTCCTGCTTGTCTACTAAAAAAATTAAAAATAACACCACAAGGATTCTTTGCCAAAAAAATATATCGGAAATCTGCCAGCTCTCTTGCACACGCTTACATGTGTGCCCCCCGGGTGTGTGTGTGTGTACATTTTTCACACGTGATTGGAGGCGGGAGAATGATCCAACCAGTCATTTCACGCTCAAAGTTGCTCAATCACAAAAGGGGACGAGGAAGAAGAAGACGACACGTGAGAGAGAACTTAGATCTTCTCCCAAACGGCATCAGGAAGAGCCAGGAAAGAGGATTGCAGGATGATGCAAGATGCAAGAGATTGAAGATTAAAGAGATGTCAACGTTTTGGAGGAAAACAAGAGGTGGTGGGGTAAGCCAAGGACAACTTTCTAGGCGGGGGAAAAAAAAGAAGAAACGGCTACGTATTTCTACAGGCGGGAGTTTTAAAAGCTCTGGGGATGGGCGGTTTCTCAATTTGATAAACTAATAAAATAAATTAAAAGCTGTGGTAAGAAATTCCTTGGGTACACAAGCCTGCACTGATAGGCTTTTTATTTTTATTTATTTGTATCCTGCCTTTATTATTTATACAAACCCAAGGCGGGGAACATTAACAACACACCTTTCTCCTGCTATTTTCACCACAACAACCCCATGTGAGGTGGGTTGAGAGAGAGGGACTGTCTCAAAGTCACCCAGCTGGCTTTCATGTCTAAGGCCGGACTAGAACTCCCAGACTCCTGGTGACTGGCCCAAAGTCACCCAGCTGGCTTTCATGTCTAAGGCCGGACTAGAACTCCCAGACTCCTGGTGACTGGCCCAAAGTCACCCAGCTGGCTTTCATGTCTAAGGCCGGACTAGAACTCCCAGACTCCTGGTGACTGGCCCAAAGTCACCCAGCTGGCTTTCATGTCTAAGGCTGGACTAGAACTCCCAGACTCCTGGTGACTGGCCCAAAGTCACCAAGCTAGTTTTCATGTCTAAGGCCAGACTAGAACTCCCAGACTCCTGGTGACTGGCCCAAAGTCACCCAGCTGGCTTTCATGTCTAAGGCCGGACTAGAACTCCCTGTCTCCTGGTGACTGGCCCAAAGTCTCCCAGCTGGCTTTCATGTCTAAGGCCGGACTAGAACTCCCAGACTCCTGGTGACTGGCCCAAAGTCACCCAGTTGGCTTTCATGTCTAAGGCCGGACTAGAACTCACAGTCTCCTGGTGACTGGCCCAAAGTCACCCAGCTAATTTTCATGTCTAAGGCCGGACTAGAACTCCCCGTCTCCTGGTGACTGGCCCAAAGTCACCCAGCTAACTTTCATGTCTAAGGCCGGACTAGGACTCACAGTCTCCTGGTGACTGGGCCAAAGTCACCCAGCTAACTTTCATGTCTAAGGCCGGACTAGAACTCCCAGACTCCTGGTGACCGGCCCAAAGTCTCCCAACTGGCTGTTGTGCTTAAGGCAGGACTAGAATTCCTAGCCCAGCTGCTGTGCCTTGGGAGATTTATCTGTGTCCTCGGGATCACCTAAGTGGTGCTCCTGGTTCCTGTAGTCTGCAATTTTTTCCTCTGGAAATCCGTTCAGATTCCGACACCATTCCGAGGGTGTTCATCCCAAATTGCACAGCTAAAAGTCTGCAGAGATTCTCAGTCATCCAGGCCAAAAACCAAGAAAGAACAAGGGGAAAAAAAACCAAGAAAGTCCAGTTGCCTCCTGAAAAAGCACCTTTGGGACAACCAAAGAGCCGAGGTAGCGCAGCGGTTAGAGGCAGTACTGCAGGCCACTTTAGCTGACTGTGATCCGCAGGTCAGCGGTTCAAATCTCACCGGCTCAAGGTTGACTCAGCCTTCCATCCTTCCGAGGTAGGTAAAATGAGGACCCAGATTGTTTGGGGCAATATAAATATACATTGCTTACTGGTGTAAACCGCTTAGAGAGTGCTTGCACTGTGAGGCGGTATATAAATCTCACAAAATAAATAAATAAATAAACAAACCATGACCTGGAGGACCGAGAATCTCTACAGTCCATCCCTGGAGGGTTTCAAAAAAATAGACTGGACAACCATTTGACCCGGAGGGTGTGTGGTCTCCTGCCTTGAGCAGGAAGGGGGTGGACTAGAAGACCTCTAAGGTCCCTTCCAGCCCTAGGGAGGTTCTAGGACCTAGATTACAGGGGTGGCCAAACTATGGTTCTTTTGAGGACTTGTGGACTTCAACTCCCAGAATTCCTGAGCCGGCCACGCATGCATGGCTAGCTCAGGAATTCTGGGAGTTGAAGTCCACAGGTCCTCAAAGGACCATAGTTTGCCCACCCCTGATTCTAGAATCTAGGTCAGTGTTTCTCAACCTTGGCAGTTTGAAGACGTGTGGACTTCAACTCCCAGAATTCCCCATTCGCTGGCTGGGGAATTCTGGGAGTTGAAGTCCACACATCTTCAAACTGCCAAGGTTGAGAAACACTGATCTAGGTTCTAAAGCAGTGTTTCCCAACCTTGGCAACTTGGAAGATATCTGGACTTCAACTCCCAGAATTCCCCATTCGCTGGCTGGGGAATTCTGGGAGTTGAAGTCCAGATATCTTCAAGTTGCCAAGGCTGGGAAACACTGTTCTAAAGTAACACTGAACCCATTCAGCTTTTGCCAGGAAACGAACCAATAAAAAAGAAATAGGATAAGAAAAACGCTACCCGTTGCAATTTTGTTACTGATTAATAAGAGAGAGTGCTACTCCTGCTTTGCAATAGGGAGGAGGAGGAGGAGGCTCTACACCCCACCCGGGATTTTTTGCACGCGTGCATTTGTCCCACCCAGCCCCTGCAGCCCTATCCTAAGCGAGGGCGCAGGGTCAGCGCGCGATCCTCCCACGTGCGCTCCAGCTGACGCAACCCCGGCGGAGGCGGAGGCTTCTCCGGACTCGCTTAGAAGCCTCGCCGAAGCTCACCTGATACTCCATCCTGGGTGCCCGGGCCGGACGGGCGCTGAGCCACCGCCGCCAAGGCCGAGAAGCGGCCGGCGGAGCTGCTGCGGGCGCCGGTTGCAGAACGAGCGCGAGGCACCAAGCCCGGAGCCGGCGCGAGCCCATGGCCAGCCGAGTGACGTCAGCGCCAGCCCCGCCCCCCCTGAGGAGGAGGCGGCTGCTGCTGCTGCTGCTGCGGCTGCTGAACCTCCGGCCACGCCCCCGTCTCGCCGCCATCTCCTCCTTCCGCGCGCAGGCGCCTGGAGGTGGAGAGGGGGGGGGAAAAAGGACGCCCTCGCGGCCATCTTTGTCAAGGGCACATTCCCTCCCTGCAAACGCTGGCTGGCTCCGGTAGAGATAAAAAGAATCAAGAAGAGGGACTCGCAGCTTGACTACATAGAGTGGGGGAAATGACCTTAGAGGTCATCTAGTCCAACCCCCCGGCCCAAGCAGGAGATTGTATACCATTTCTGGGCCAAATGGTTGTCCAGTCTCTTCTTCTCACCGGATGCAGACTTTGCCAAATCTGATGCTGAACTACAACTCCCAGCCTCCCACCCCCACCCCGCCACCCCCAAGGGCTGGATGTGGAATTCTGGGAGTTGAAGTGAGGAGAAACTTTCTGACGGTGAGAGCGATCAACCAGTGGAAAAGCTAGCCAGCGGAGGTTGTGAGAGCCCCAACACTTGCAACCTTCAAGGAGAGACTGGACTGCCATCTGTCTCAAATTGGTGTAGGAACTCCTGCTTGAGCAGGGGGTTGGACTAGATGACCTACAAGGTCCCTTCCAACTCTAATAATAAATCTAAATCTATAAGTCCACAAGTTGCCAAATTTGGAGAGCCTTGACTTATTGCCCTGATTTGTTAAAAATTATACCGGGCTCATCTCACCTAAGAGGGCAGGGTACACAATGCGGAAACACAACATGAGTAAAAAAAAAAAAAGAAATCACAATTTGTAGCCCGAGGCAGAGATCGGCTGAGGCTGAGTGCGAATCCCACATTTTCCAGTTAATTCCCCCATTGCAAAGCAAGGAGGTGCAAAGTATGCCCCCTACCCACCTATACACCCCCTCACCAAGATCCTTTGACCAGCCACAGTTCCCCATTTTGTTTTGCTTCTAGTGGCAAAACAAAATTTAATTTCTAATTTGACTTTAATCAGGAGGTTGTGAGTTCGACCCTAGGTAGAGGCAGATGTAAGGGACTCCTGCTTGGGCAGGGGGGTGGACTAGATGACCTGCAAGGTCCCTTCCAACTCTGTTAATCTGATCTGAAAGCTCAGAGGTAGGAACAAAAATATACCTGCAGGGTTGATTGGATCTTTCTGCTTTCCATTGTGGAGTTGCAGCAGAATGTTTTGGCTTCACTCGCTTGGCCTAGCCGCCTTCCCGGGGTGATCTTTGGTCGAAATTAAACATTAACCGCACAGCGAGTTGTGTTGTTGGTCTGCACCTCAACCGGGTTTGTTTACAGACCCCTCGCATCCCGGACATAAATTGTTTCGACATAGGGCACTGCACACCAGAACAAGGACACAAGGAGAGTTTTTCCCCCATGCCATCACTCTGCTAAACAACTAATTCCTACAACACTGTCAAATTAATTACTAAGACTGTATTACTATTATTCTTCTCATCCTTCCTATTCCCTACCTGTGTTTCCCCGAAAATAAGACCCTGCCTTATATTTTTTTGAAGCCTGAAATAAGCGCTTGGCCTTATTGCCATGCACTCAAAAGCCCGATTGGGCTTATTATCAGGGGATGTCTTTATTTTGGGGGAAACAGGGTATCTCCCTTTTGACTTATGACTATAACCTTGTTGCTTGGTTCTTTACGATTTATATTGTTTTATTTAATTTCCTGGTTTGATTTTGATTGCTTATTTAGTATCCCATGGCTATCACTAAGTGTTGTATCTTATGATTCTTGAAGAATATATATATTTTTATGTACACTGAGCGCTTATGCACAAATTCCTTGTGGGACAATCAAACTTGGCAAATAAAGAATTATTCTATTCTATTCTATTCTGAATTCCGTTCCATTCTGAATATTCTATTCCAGTGATGGCGAACGTTTTTCTTGTTGCGTGCCAAAAATTGGAGCGTGCGCGTGTTCCGGCACACCCATAATGCAAAGTGCGCCCCATGCGCATGCATGCACAACCCCACTTCCCCGTGTGCCGCACTGCGCATGCGCGCATCCCCATGCATGAGCCACACCCCCGCCCAATTTTGGGCCTGAAGGCTTTCCTGAAGCCTGGGGAGAGCGAAAACGGCCTCCCCCACACCCGCGGAGGCCCTCCGGAAGCAAGAAACGGTCTGTTTTCTGAACTTCCGGTAGGCCCGGTTTTCGCCCTCCCCAGCCTCCAGAGGCTTTCCTGGAGGCTGGGGAGGGCGAAAACGGTCTCCCCCACCCCCCAGGCCCTCCGGAGGCCAGAAACACCCACCCAGAGCCTCCACGCGAGCCCTTTACTTACCTGGCACCCAAAATGGGCCACGCGGAGACTCCCGGGAGGGGAGGGGGCGTGGGCAGAACCAGCCAAAAATCAGAGCTTATCTACGGCAATGGCTCCCATGCCGAAAGATATGGTTCCGCATCAGCAGCGGGTTCCTCCCTTACCGGTGCCGGTGCGCGCGCATCTCCATGCTTTGGGCGCTCACTACGCGCACCCCCTTGTGCGATTTTCCTTCTGCACATGCGCAGAAGCAAAATCGGCCAAAAATTCACCAAAAAAAAAATGGTGACGCGCACGGTGGACCGGCAGAGAGGGCTCCGAAGCGGTCACACACAAATTGCGCAATAGGCCGCTCCCTACCGGAGCTGCGTACTGGGCAGTTCCGGCAGGAACCCACCTCTGCTCCACATGCCGCTGTGGCACACGTGCCTTAGGTTCGCCATCCAATTCTAATTCTATTTCTATTCTATTTTAACCGGGGTTTAAAAGCAGCTGACTTTTCACCCAGTCCGGAGAAGCCACGTTCAGCCCTGCCAGAAAATTTCCTAGAAGCTGCAAGCAAACTCCAAAGCAGCGCCTGCCCTTTTAAAAAGAAAAGTCTGTGTGTTTGGTGTGTAAACGTGTGTGTTTTCCACAAGTTTTGTGAATGTCCCATAATACCACTCCGGGATTCCCAGCCTTGTGCATCAATATTTTTTCCTTTTTACACACCGGCGTTGAAAGAAACTCACAAACAAGCCATAATAAGCAAGAGTTAATGGAGTTAATCATTGGCTTGGCGTGTCTCTGGATATTTTTGATTTTGTTACAATGGAACCCCAAAAAAAGGCCACTCGTAATTGGGTTTTGTTTTTTTCATAGCTTTAATTTTATGTTATATATATATATAATTTTTTTTTTGCAGTTCTTCCAGCTTCATTTATTACTTTCTCCTTTTCTCCTGGGCTAATTCACGTGAAATGATCCGTAGGTACTAACTCCCGAGGCTTTGTTGCGGGGCTGCGATCCACCCAAGCAGGTAATAAATGCGTCCATTCTAATTTAATTCATTCGAGGAAGATTTCGTCCCAGCGTCGAAAAAGAGGCAAACATGATAAAAAGGTTCGATCTGAGAAAATCAACAAGTCAGAAGAGCCTAAAACGTCAAAATTTTTTCAGGACTGCCGATGGTTATTATTTTCTTTCTTTTTTTCTTTCTTTCTTTCTTTTTTTAAATCACTTAGCCTCCTGCAAGAGAGCTAAGCTTCCGAAGCAGAGGAAGCACGTCGTGGATTTTACTATCCCAGGAAAAAGGGAGTTTTCCCTTTAAAAAAAGAAAAAAAAACAATTGCAAAATTAAAGCGAGGGGTAGGGAGAAAAAAAAACCAAAAAGACGAGTCTATTCGTGCTGCAAGAAACAGGCTGAAGCAAACACTGGGATCATATCAATGGTCACCAATGTCCAGCTAATTTCTCTGGGATCTTAATCAGAAGACCAGGAATGGAAGTAGCACCTATTTTTATCGGTATTCCCAGCCCTTGTTCTGCCAACTCTCGTCTCCCTGCAGCGAAATATGAAATTGACAGCAGCCGATTCGTGCCAGCCTGCCTGCCCTCAGCAAAGATGTCCAAATCCAGGAAGGGGGGGGGGAAGCATTTCGGGGATACAAGGAAAACAGTTTCAAAATAAAATAAAATAAAATGGCAAGCCACATGCTCTCGGCCGCGGCTCCAAGTCCAGTATAGGTCCTTGCAGAGTTTCCCGTAAATTGCAATTTTTAGAGACACGGAAATCGTCCGAATCCGACTATTCCCATTGTTCTGTCTCCCCCCAAAAAGAAAGTAAGTAAGTTGGGGGGGAGGATCATTAAAAAAAAATCATCTAAGAAACCACAATGCGTTAAAATCTCCGTCTCGACGCGATTCGGATTCAGAAGACCCGGTCAAACTCAGTCTGATTGGTTGCCGCGGGGTTCCTGCCCTGATTGGCCGGCTGCTGGGGCATGTGCCCGCCTCTCCTCCTGGGCGGGGCCAAGTACTCGAACATGGACTGGTTGTGGGTGGAGAGCATGTTCTTGAGGTCGGAGGGCATGGGGTCCGACCAGAAGAAGTCGTGGTTCAGGGCGTCGTCGCTGTCGATCCGCTGGGCAGGATCCAGGACCAGCAGCTTGTCGATGAGATCCAAGGCGTAGGGATCTTTCACGTAGGCCTTCAGCCGCTCCTTCACTTTGCGCTTCTGTCCCTTGGGGAGGTCCAGCTTCTGGTAGAGCTCGTATTTGTCCACGTTGGGCCAGACCTGAAAGAAGAAGTGGAATTAAGAGATGACCAGCATCTAAAGAAAAGAAGGATTAGGGTGGGACATGACTGCAGTCTTCCAATATCTGAGGGGCTGCCCCAAAGAAGAGGGGGTCAAATTATTCTCCAAAGCACCAGAAGGCAGGAGAAGAAGCAATGGATGGAAACTAATGAAGGAGAGAAGCAACCTGGAATTAAGGAGACATTTTTTGACACTGAGAACAATTAACCAACGGAACAGAAGTTGCCTTCAGAAGTTGTGGGAGCTTCATCAATTGAGGCTTGCAAGGGGAGATTGGATAACCATTTGTCAGGGATGGTGTAGGGCCGTGATGGCGAACCCATGGCACGCGTGCCACAGCTGACATGCAGAGCCCTCTCTGTGGGCATGCGAGCCGTCGCCTAGCTCAGCTCCACCGCGCATGTGCAGGGGGGAGTCATGCGTGCATGCACGGGGGGCGGGGGGAGCACAGGGGGTGTGGCACCCCCCCCCCCCCGCGGCCCATTTTTGGTCCCAGGAGGCTGCACTGGCGTTTGTTGGTTCTCACCTCGGGGGTGATGGAGCCGCAGAGCTGGCTGATCAGGGTGAGCTGGTGCTGTTCCGTGTTGCCTTGCATGATGGGACTCCGTGTCCACATCTCCGCCATGATGCAGCCGGCACCCCAAAGATCGATAGGGGGCCCATAATCGCGTTCTCCTTAAAAAAACGAATGTCGAGTTAATTTTCATAAAGGGAGATTCCTAAAAGCTACTTTGGAAAACAACTGACGTTCCATTTCCCTGTCCAATCGTGCAGGACACACAAATATTATCACAACATAGTCAACAACTGAAATACAGTTCCGAATCGTGGCATTTGGATCAGGACTCAAGCAGAGGAGAAGAACCCAAAGGTTGACCTAAGGCCCATAACTCATGAGCGAGCCCAGCCATATGGGAACTGAAGTCTCGTATGGAGCTCCAGAAGACCGATACTCCATCGGTCCACAAGCAGAAATGTTGACCAAAGGTTGACCGACTCCGTCTTACCAAGCAATAGTTCTGGTGGACGGTACCACAAAGTCACCACCCGATTCGTGTAGCGGTTTGGCTGGCTGTTCTTGGCCAGGCTGAAAGCTCGGGCCAAGCCAAAATCGGCCAACTTCAAGACGCCGTCCCGTGTGATGAGCACGTTGGCGGCTTTCATGTCTCGGTGAAGGATCTGAGAGGGGGGGGGGAAAGATGGAGAGTTTAGGTTAGTTTAGTTTATATTATTGTCATTGCATCTCGTACAACGAAATTAAATGCCATCTCCAGTGGTACATTATAACTATAAAAATAAAACACACATCCTTCTCATTCTGTACAATTGAATTGAAACCCAGATACTGCATTAATATTGCACTATACCAGTGTTTCCCAACCTTGGCAACTTGAAGATATCTGGACTTCAACTCCCAGAATTCCCCAGCCAGCATGCGCTGGCTGGGGAATTCTGGGAGTTGAAGTCCAGATATCTTCAAGTTGCCAAGGTTGGGAAACACTGCACTATACAGTAGAATTCAATATAGTAACTCTGGGATAGAAGCTGTTATTCAGTCTATTTGTCCTTGTCTTTATTGTTCTGTACCGTCTGCCAGACGGTAATAGTTAAAAAAAAAAAGGGTGCCCAGGATGAGATGGATCTTTAAGAATCTTCACTGCAGTTTTCACTTCCTCGTCACTGGAATAATAACCCTCCATACTCACCAGATTTAGCGCCTTCAGACTATCACCTCTTCGGCCCCACGAAAGAGGGTTTGAGAGGCAAACATTATTCCAGGGACGAGGAAGTGAAAACTGCAGTGAAGAAGTGGCTCAAAGAACACAATTTTAGGAGACAGGGATACATGCTCTCATTCAAAGGTGGAACATTGCTATTGAGAGAAACGGTGACTATGTTGAGAAGTAGGGATGTGATCCACAGAGGACCAGCTTCGTTTTGATGTATGCTACATGTTCCTGTGTTGGTCATTATACCTGTCCTAAAGAAAATGGCATTACGTTTTGACTCACCCTCGGAGTATTACTAGTGTGAGTGGGAGAGACATTTGCTGTTATTTTCTTTCAAGGAAAGACCAGCCCTGATTTCCGGGGTCCAAGAAGCCCGAAGGGACCCCTCACCTTATTCCGGTGGATGTAGTAGAGGCCGTTCAATAGCATCTGCATCACTTTCTTGATCTCGGAAAGCGTGAACTTGACGTGGGCGTTGCTGAGAAGGCCAGCCAGGTCGTGCTCGCAGAAGTCAAAGACCAGGTAGATGCTACCTTTGCAACGATTGTAGGGAGAGGCTGCAGGGATGAAAGGAAAACGGAACCTCAAATTTTATCTGCTGCCCCAAAGGTGCTTCCCCCCCCCCCCAAGAGTCAACCGGACGTTCTGTTTTTTCTTTGAAGACGTTTCGCTTCTCATCCAAGAAGCTTCTTCAGCTCTGACTGGATGGTGGTGGGGAATGGAAGGATTGATACTCCTTGCAGACAGCTGGTCCTTTGTGTCTTTTTAGAGTCGTTGGGGCCCGTGTCACAAACTGAAGCGCACATGGTTTAGATTTAGATTTATTATTAGAGTTGGAAGGGACCTTGTAGGTCATCTAGTCCAACCCCCTGCCCAAGCAGGAGTTCCTACACCCTTTGAGACAGATGGCAGTCCAGTCTCCCCTTGAAGGTCTCAAGTGTTGGGGCTCTCACGACCTCCGCTGGCAAGCTGTTCCACTGGTTGATCGCTCTCACCGTCAGAAAGTTTCTCCTCACTTCCAGGTTGAATCTCTCCTTGGTCAGCTTCCATCCGTTATTCCTTGTTTGGCTTCCTGGTGCCATAGAGAACAGCCTGACCCCCTCCTCTCTGTGGCATCCCCTCAAGTATTGGAAGACTGCTATCATGTCACCCCTGGTCCTTCTCTTCGCCAGACTGGCCAAGCTCAGTTCCTGCAACCGCTCTTTGTATGTTTTATTTTCCAGACCCTTTATCATCCTGGTTGCTCTCTTCTGCACTTTCTCTAGGGCTTCAATGTCTTTTTTGTAGTGTGGTGACCAAAACTGGATGCAGTACTCTAGGTGTGGTCTGACCAAGGCTTTATAGAGTGGTACTAGTTCCTCTCTGGTCCTTGATTGTATCCCTCTATTTATGCAGCTCAGGACTGCATTGGCCATCTGGTTCCTGCAATCTGTGATTTTTCTGGAAAGGAAAATTTCATCTCTTTCCATTCCCCACCATCCAGTCAGAGCTGAAGAAGCTTCTTGGATGAGGAGCGAAACGTCTTCAAAGCAAAACCCAGAAAGTCCAGTTGCCTCTTGAAAAAAAGCACCTTTGGTGGAACAGTGACCCGAGAATCTCCGTAGACAATTATCTGCCGTTCAAATCACTTCATCTGCATTCGTCCATTTTGTTTGGTTCCTCCCTCCCCATGAATTATATTTAGCCCTCTTTCAGATAGGTATTCCTCGACTTACGACCACAACGGAGTCCGGTCTTTATGGCCGTAAGCCGTGACACAGTGGACAACATTTATTTTCCCTTAACAACTCTTAATTTCATTACTTTCATGAAACTTTAATTTTCATTTATGCAATTCAGATCAAACTGTATCGTTGGTGCAAAAAGTGTCTAATTCTCTAGCCATTAGCAAAGGAAGCCCTCAACTTACAGTTCACTTAGTGACCGTTCCAACTTACGACGGCACTGAAAAAAATGACTTAAGTCCATTTTTTACACTTATGACAAACACTTTACACATTTTACACTTATGACTGTTACATTACCCCCATGGTCAAAATTCGGATCCTTGGCAACTGACTCATATTTATGACGGTTGCAGTGTCCCGTGAGTCATGTGATCCCTTTTTGTGACCTTCCGACAAGGTCAATGGAGAAGCCAGATTTATCTAACGACTGGGTTACTAACTTAACAGCTGCACTTATTTACTTAACAACTGTGGCAGGAAAGGTCGTAAAATGGGGCAAAACTCGTTTAACAAATGTTTCACTTAGCAACAGAAATGTTGGGGTCAATTGTGGCCGGAAGTCAAGGACTACCTGTACCTGATATCCATTATTCCAATGTTTCTCAACTTTGGTAACTTTTTAAGATGTATGGACTTTAACTCCCAGAATTCCCCAGCCAGCCACATTTTAAAAGTTTCCAAGGTTGAGAAAGACTGTCTTATTCAATTACCAAAACAACCGAAATTGGCACCATGAAGCCAATTAAAAGCCATTTGATTGGAACACGCAGTTCTTCCCTTGCAAACCGTCTGTTAAATTGACATTTTTTTTATGCTAATTTATATCTGCAGATTAAAATGAAGCCGTAGCAGTTTGGACAAATTACCTTTAGTCCGGCAAATTTCAATGAGATTGACGACATTTTCGTGTTTCAGCAACTGCAGGATTTTAATCTCCCGTAAAGCTGTGATTGGAAACTAGAAGGAAGAAAGAGATGGTTCCATATACATGCACACAAAACAGGAAAGTGAGATTATTTGGCTAGAGTTTTATACCGAATCACAACTCGGGGCACCATCGTGCCTACCGTACCTGTCCTTCTGTCCTATTGTCTAAATTTACCTATACATATTTTGCTTTTGTTTATGTTTATATCATACCTGTTATCTTGTACACGTGTTGACAAAATAAATAAAATAAAAAATAAAATAAAATAAATAAATTTCAAGCTGGGGAAACAGGCCATTCAAAAGGGAGGATTCAAATCACAAAACAAGAAATAGAGATGAACCCAGAGTCGTTTTCTACTCGGAATTGTAAGAGGAAATATAAACAATAAATAAATAAATAAATACATCATGCTCCATATAATAACAGCAGCCAGGATCATTTTTGCCCAAAACTGGAAATTAGAAACTGTCCCCTCCAGCGCAATGATAATAAAAAAGATGTTAGAATGTGCAGAAATGGACACATTAACAATGGGATTACATGATAGAGAGGAAACTGATTACCATATATTCCGGCGTATAAGGCGACTGGGCGTATAAGACGACCCCCAACTTTTCCAATTAAAATATAGAGTTTGGGATATACTCTCCGTATAAGACTACCCCTCCTACCATCTTTCTTTTTCTTTCTGTCTTTCTTCCTTCCTAACATCTTTCTTTCTTTATTTATTTATTTCTTTTTCTTTCTTTTTCGTTCTTTCTTTCTTTCTTTCTTTTTTTCCCTCTCACTTTTTTCTCTTCCTTCCTCCCACCCTCAGTTTTTTCTCTTCCTTCCTCCCACCTAACATTCCTCTTCTTCCTCTCCTTCCCTTTCTCCTTCCTTCCTTCCTTCCTTCCTTCCTTCCTTCCTTCCTTCCTTCCTTCCTTTCATCTCTGGTCTTCCTTCCTGGCCTTCCTTCCTTCCTTCTTTCTTTCTCCCTGCAGGAGGAAGAAGGAGCCTCTGTTGCCGTCTCCCGCGGGGCTCCAGCCACCTGGCTGAGTCCTCGACCGCGCCGCCGCCAGGGTTAACGCGCATGGGAGGGAAGGAGAGCACGCACTGCCGCCGCCGCTATTGCTGCTCCGGTGTGTCCTTCGCGCAAGGCGCAGCATGTGCGAAGTCTCCCCGGTCGCTGTGGCTGCACCGGGGAGCCCGCGTACTTGTCAATGATGGAGACGCGTGCGCGGGAGGTACCGTGGAGCAGAGGCGCCTGGCAAGCGAGATGAGTGGCAGCATCGGCGGCAGGCTCCTGCCCGTGTCTCCCGCCTGCCTGCCCGCCTCTTGCCTTAGCATTTAAAAGAATGAGAGGCGGGCGGGCGGGAGACGTGGGCAGGAGCCTGCCGCCGATGCCACCACTCGCCTTGCTCGCCAGGCACCTCTGCTCTGCGGTCCCTCCTGCGCGCACCGCATCTCCATCGTTGACAAGGATGCGGGCTCCCCGGTGCAGCCACAGCGACCGGGGAGACTGCACATGCTGCGCCTTGCGCGAAGGACACGCCGGAGCGGCAATAGCAGCAGCGGCGGCAGCATGCGCTCTCCTTCCCTCCCATGCGCCGCAGCCTTCCCATCAGGCTGCCGGACAAGCTGGAGGAGACCGAAACGCAGGGCGGCGGCGGGGCTCCTTCGGTCGCTTGGCCGGAGAATGGCAGGGATGTGGCCGCGGCCGTTTTTGAGCTCCCCCCAGCTCGGAAGTTTTCGTACCCGACGTATAAGACGACCCCCGACTTTTGAGAAGATTTTCAAGGGGTAAAAAGTCGTCTTATACGCCAGAATATACGGTATTACAAAATATGGAATAAGTGGTACAATTGGCTTGAACATAAAAGTAAAATTAATGCATAGAGTATACAAAATATGGATCAGAAATATATGTTTGTGTGTGTGTGTTTTCTCATCAGTAAAATGTAATATATATATATATATATATATATATATATATATATATATATATATATATATGTGTGTGTGTGTGTGTGTGTGTGTGTGTGTGTGTGTGTGTGTGTGTGTGTGTGTTTTCTTATCAGTAAAATGTTATATAGTCTCCCTTTATTTTCATTTATCAGCAAAAAATGTTACACACACAAACACACACATATATAAACATATATAAATATATGTGTATGTGTGTGTATAAGGATATTTATAATTGGATTGATAATATTGTAAATAGAATAGTAGAAATGTATAATACAGTTGAATATGTATATGGATAAGTAAAAAGAAACTACAAAATGTATAAAATAGTAGCCTAGAATTAGGAAAACTGAAATAAGCATTGATACGGATATTAGATAGCTATAAAAGTGAATATGTGATTTTAAATGTTGAAAAAAATTCAATAACAATTATTTAAAAACAAAAAAACAAAAGAGAGGATTCAAAAAGACACAAAAAGGCCTCCAAGGCTAGCCAATCATCCGCAGATAAGCAGGGATTAACACTAGACCAACAGCCAAGTAAACAATACCCCAATCAAGGAACTATGGAATCAGTTCAGACAAACAATCAAACAAAGAGTAAAGAAAAGTCTTATCCAGGCACAATCAAGAACTCCAACCAACACTGATAGTACAACCCCCACCAGTAGATAAACAGAAACCAAATCCCCACCCCCCACCCTGCTTTTAGCAGGGATTTTCCCCAGTTGGGCAATGAAACATTTGCATGACAATCCCAAAGGTTTTTTTCAAGAGGCAACTGGATTTTCTTGTTTTTTCCTTGAAGATGTTTTGCTACTCATCCAAGAAGCTTCTTTGGCTCTGGCTGAATGGTGGAGAAGGATTTATACGAACTGAAGAAGCTTCTCGGATGAGAAGCAAAACGGTCTTCGAAGAATTAACAAGAAAGTCCAGTTGCCTCTTGAAAAAGCACCTTTGAGAATCTCCATAGACATCTGCATGAAAAAGGCCCAGGACTCCAGGATCCTGATTCATTGCAAAGTGGTGACTATTTAAAATGGAAGAAATTCTATTTCTGTTCTACTTAAGGCCGCGAAAAACATAATAGTGAGTCCCACTATACTCCAGTTGATTTGATCACTCAGAGGAGGAAATGAACAGCGCAGCTACAAGCACACAATTAGCTGGATCCTCAAAGGTTGTGAAGAAAGAAAACCAGTTATGCAATAGTACAGTGATGGCAAACCTTTTTTTCCTCGGGTGCCGAAATAGTGTGCGTGCGCGCTATCGCACGCACGTGGGTGCCCACACCCATAATTCAAAGCCCCCCACTTGCCCCACCCCCCTGCGCATGCGTGCACGACCCCCCCACTCCTCCGTTTCCCGACTTCCAGTGGACCCGGTAGGCCCATTTTTCGCCCTCCCCAGGCTCCAGAGGCTTTCTTGGGAGCCTGGGGAGTGCAAAAAACGCTCCCCCGCCATCCCAGAGGCCCTCCGGAGGCTGAAATCGCCCTCCCAGAGCCTCTGCGCAAGCTAAAAATCAGCTGGCAGGCACGCACATACGCGCTGTTGCTGAGCTAGGGTAACGGCTCACATGCCAGCAGATATGGCTCCGCGTGCCACCTGTGGCACCCGTGCCATAGGTTCGCCATCACTACAATAGTACATCAACTGATCAGGTTTACCCATTTTTTTCAAAGCCTGGTGTGTAACTTATAAATGAGCCAAGTTCACGCACCACACTGACCTATATCTTTTCCAATAAATTAAATGCTCAAGTCCAAAGAATCCATCGCAAAAACAGGGGCTGATTTAGGCAGGTTTAAGGGGTTTAATCAGGTTTTAGGCTTGGCAAAATGAAAGAGGCTAAGATCCGCTGAGTGGCACAGAGCCTAGATCAAAGTAACGGAGAGGTCCATGATGGTCTCTGAACTTGGTGGTTTTCTTGCAGACGTTTCGTTACCGAACTAGGTTGCATCATCTGGGCTAGAAAAGTGGGGCTTGTGGAGAGGAGAAAGATGGAAGAGAAGGGAGGAGGAGGAAGAAAAGGGCTAGAAGTGTGGGGCTTGTGGAGAGAAGGATGCAAGAGAAAGGAGAAGGAGGAAGTAAAAGGCTGAGCTTGGTGGTTTTCCTCGTAGATATTTCATTACCAAACTAGGTTACAGCATCAGTGCTGGGATAACAGAGTTCTGTGCTTGATTTTCAGGTTTCCTGAAAGCGTCTTCCCTTAAATTTGCAGCTCTGCCCAGATTTTCCCTCTTCCCCTTTCACAATTTCTCTCATGGCCTGTTTATTCCCCCCAGATGTGCGGGGCGAACCCCGAGGCGCTCACTCACCCCCTCTTTTTCATTCTCCATCAGCACTTTTTTCAGCGCCACCTTCTTGCCCGTCTGCCGATGTTTCGCTTTGAAGACCTCCCTGCAGAGAAAACCAAGGAGAGCGTTAAGAGGGGAACCCGGTTAGGCAAAACGGGGGGTGGGGGGCAAAGCTGGAGGGCGCCTTTGCCATGCCCCGATGGCCGAGTAGCCGGGAATGATAGGTTGGTGGGAGGGCAGAAGAGCCACCGGGTTCCATCAGCCTCTGCTCCGGAATGTCCCGTTGCTGGGCGACCAGCAACGATGGCAAAGGCTGGGGCTGCTGGGCCCACAAGCAGGAGGACGGAGGTCCGGCTAGCGGAGCTCATGAGGTCTCTCTCTCCTTCCATGCCCAAGATTCAGAAGCTCAAGGTGGGGTGAAAAAATGGGGGTCCCTGTGCCAGGGGCAGATCTAAAGGCAGCTCAGGCCATGCCAGGAGGCGGCAATGAAGGTCCTTACACAAGGGAAGGAGCCAAGTGTTGTGTGTCTGGATTTGTGTGTTTGTGTGTGTGTTGGGGGTGGGTGGGTGGGGATTAAAGGAGGAAGAAGATGGACAGAGTGCCAAAGCACATGGGGAGAAAGGGGCAAGGGGTGACTAAGGGGTGACTAACCCCCCCACTCATTTCAGCTTCCTGTACTACAGCCCCCATCTTCCTGAGCTGGGGGGGGACGGAGGGCTTTAGTTTTTCCAACCCCCCCCAAAAAAGGGTGCGCTGGAGGGTGCTCCCCAAGGAGGATGGGGAGCCCATGCTGCCCTACTCCAAGTGGGAAGGGCGCACCTGGCTGGGAGCGATGGGTCTCCATCCCTGCCCATGCAGGAGCATCCCCCCCCATTCGGACCCCAAGGGGCGGCTGTGCACCATGGGAGCGGGGGTGCGCCCCCCCCACCGCGGAGCAGGGCAGGAGGGAAGGGTTCTGCAGTCCGGCTGGGGAGGAGGGGGCTTGTAGTCCAAAGGGGGGGTGCACCCCAGCGGAGGGGGACGATGGGCTTGGGAGTCCCCCCACCCACCCACGTGGAAGGGCCGGGCCGGGCGCGCCTTACCCGAAGGTGCCTTGCCCGATCTTGGCCAGCTTCTCGTACTTGGAGACCTCGTCGCAGTACGGGCACTCGGCCGCGTCGTACTGCTTGGCCATGGCGGTCCCCGCGCCCCCAAAGTCCGCGGGCTGCCGGCAGCCTCCTTCCCCCGAGCGCGGAGGGGCGCTTCCGGCCGCGCTTCCGCCCGGCCGCTCCATCCCTCAACACTTCCGGCGCGGGGAGGCGGGGCCGCCGCAATGCAGCCTGGGAGGGGTAGTTCGAAGCCGCCCGCCCGGCTCCACGTGCCCTGGAGTCAGCCGGCGGAGGACTGGGCGCCTCTGCGCTCCGCGGCGGGCGGGGAGGATGGGCTCGGGAGTGGGATGATGGCTTCCAAGGGGGATGATGGGCTCCGAGGGGGAGTGATGGGCTCGTGGAGGGGATCGTAGGGGATGATGGGATCATAGGGGATGATGGGCTCTGGTAGGGAGGATGGGCTTTGGGAGTGGATGATGGGCTCCGAGGGGGAGTGATGGGCTCGTGGAGGGGATCGTAGGGGATGATGGGAGTGGTGGGCTCTGGTAGGGAGGATGGGCTTTGGGAGGGGATGATGGGCTCCGAGGGGGAGTGATGGGCTCGTGGAGGAGATCGTAGGGGATGATGGGATCATAAGGGATGATGGGCTCTGGTAGGGAGGATGGGCTTTGGGAGGGGATGATGGGCTCCGAGGGGGAGTGATGGGCTCGTGGAGGGGATCGTAGGGGATGATGGGCTCTGGTAGGGAGGATGGGCTTTGGGAGGGGAGGATGGGCTCCGAGGAGGAGTGATGGGCTCGTAGAGGGGATCGAAGGGGATGATGGGATCGTAGGGGATGATGGGCTCTGGTAGGGAGGATGGGCTTTGGGAGGGGATGATGGGCTCGGAGGGGATCAGTTCAGATTAACAGATTAAGAGAGTTGGAAGGGACCTTGCAGGTCATCTAGTCCAACCCCCCAGCCCAAGCAGGAGACCCTTACATCTGCCACTACCTAGGATCGAACTCACAACCTCCTGATGATAAACTCGGTGGAGATGACGGGCTGGGAGATGATGGGCTTCGGGGGGAGTGATGGGCTCGTGGAAGGGATCGTAGGGGATGATGGGCTCTGGTAGGGAGGATGGGCTTTGGGAGGGAGGATGGCTTCCAAGGAGGAGGATGGGCTCCGAGGGGATCAGATCAGATTAACAGAGTTGGAAGGGACCTTTTAGGTCATCTAGTCCAACCCCCAGCCCAAGTAGGAGACCCTTACACCTGCCTCTTCCTAGGATCAAACTCACAACCTCCTGATGATAAGCTCGGGGGAGATGACGGGCTGGAGGATGATGGGCTTCGGGGGGAGTGTTGGGCTCTGGGAGGGGATGATGGGCTCTGGGGGGTGGGGGTGATGATGGGCTCTGGGGGCGAGGCTTGACCCCCTCCTCCTTTTTGCAAGGGAAACAAAAATTTCCTCGCCTTTCCAAGGATGCATTCTTGCAAAGATTCATGCAATTTAATTTGGGGGGAAATTGGAAAAGCTCTCATCCAAAGTTGCCCACAAACTGGACTTTTTATTTATACACTTCAACATAAGAAGGATTAAATTAGCTGTCTTTCATTTAATTTTGCTGAAAAATCCTTTTTGTTTTCTTTCTTTTTCTTTCTTTCTTTTCTTCCTTTCTTCCTTTGTCGCTCTCTTCTTCTTTCTTTCTTTCTTTCTTCTTCTCTCTCTCTCTCTCTCTCTCTCTCTCTCTCTCTCTCTCTCTCTCTCTCTCTCTCTCTCTCTCTCTCTCTCTCTCTCTCTTTCTCCTTACCCGACTCATTGTCTTTTGAAATATGCTTGCAAAAAACAAAAAACGTACGCCCCGTTCCTGCCTGGGAAAGAACAACCGTAAACACAGACTGCTACTCTAAAAATAACAAGTTGACGAAAACAAGGGAAAGCGGTAGAAAAGACAGGATGCAAGGCAACGCTCACTCTTTTCCCTAAAAATAAAAAAATAAAAGCCTCTCTTGTTCAGTTGTTTCCTCTAATAATACCCAATGAGGAACAGAAACATGTGCGATTTTTTTTCTACAACCGTGGCTTGAATCAAGATGCCGCTTGTACTTTTGAGCCTGTTTTGTTAAATTTTAACCCTGGCACGAGGCAGATTTATCTCGGCCCTGTGTGTCCTTCAGTTGGAAAAGGTGGGGGTGAGGGTTTGTTTGTTTATCTATCTATCTATTTATTGCTTGCATTTATATTTATTTTATTTATTTATTTTGTGAGATTTATATACCGCCTCACAGTGCAAGCACTCTCTAAGCGGTTTACACCAGTAAGCAATGTATATTTATATTGCCCCCAACAATCTGGGTCCTCATTTTACCTACCTCGGAAGGATGGAAGGCTGAGTCAACCTTGAGCCAGTGAGATTTGAACCGCTCACCTGCAGATCACAGTCAGCTAAAGTGGCCTGCAGTACCTGCCTCTAACCGCTGCGCCACCTTGGCTCTTACTTACTTATTTTGTGACATTTATATACTGCCTCACAGTGCAAGCACTCTCTAAGCGGTTTACCCCAGTAAGCAATGTATATTTACATTGCCCCCAACAATCTGGGTCCTCATTTTACCTACCTCGGAAGGATGGAAGGCTGAGTCAACCTTGAGCCGGCGAGATTTGAACCGCTGACCTGCGGATCACAGTCAGCTAAAGTGACCTGCAGTAACTGCCTCTAACCGCTGCGCCACCTCGGCTTAAAATATTTATAAAATATAAAATTTTATAAAATTTATAAAATGCAATAGCAATAGCAATAGCACTTAGACTTATATACCACTTCATAGTGCTTTACTGCCCTCTAAGCGGTTTACAGAGTTCAGCATATTGCCCCCAACAATCTGGGTCCTCAGATTGCAAATATATTTGAAAATATTTATATTATAAGATTGCAAATTATAAGATTATTATAAGATTGCAAATATATTTGAAAATATTTATATTATAAGTATGCAAAATTATATGAACTGATCTTGAGCTGTAATCAAAACGGGACTAAGGATTCCCACCATTGTATGCCTGTATGTCATGTAATGCTTTTTGTGTATATAAAATAAAAAATTAAACAAAAAAATCAAGAGAGGAATAAAAGAGAGGTTTGAGAGATTGGCAGGGTACAGCCGTATCTTGTGCAAGGAGGCAGGAAACCCAGCAAAAGAGCAACCGAGGGAGGCGTCAGTGGGTGGGTGGGTGGCTGGTAGGAGAGGAAGGGAGGCAGGACGATTGATGACACATCATTTGCAAAACTTCTGCTGGCCGAATCGGGGAGGGAGGAAAAATATGGCTGAAAGCCAGAAGAAGAGAAGTGGCTTTAAAAGTAAGTGTGGCATCAGGTGGCGGGAAAGAAGGCAAGGAGGTTTGGTGGCTGGGTTCACCTGGGGCAGGAAATACTCAGGGGGGGCAGGGGGCACTTGTGCATGAGTGGCTTGCACAGATGCTGGTTGGAAACACATGAATAGTCCCCCCCCCCCTAGCAAAACTCCTGGACATCAATTAATTGGCCAATTTTTCCTTTCCCCCTATCGTGTGAATGTTCAAGATGGGGGTGGGAAAAAAGAGAAGAGAAGGACAGTTAGGAGAAAAAACTCATTTTTGCAATTTTCGGGATACTGCAAGGACTTGGGGCTGGAATTTTTCCTGAAATTTGGCAGCTGGGTTGTTCGCCCCTGCTTTGATTGAGTCAAGAGATAAATCCTGATTTATCTCTTGCTGCTTTTATGGGCTGGCTGTTTTTGGTTGGTTCAGGCGCTTAAGATCGGCTAGCCAAGCCATTTAGAAGGGTGAGTGAGCCGCAGTCAGGATGTTGGGAGGTAAGCACTCATGATTCCCGGGCAGAGCTGCCTGGTTTGGGCTGAGCTGCTGTAAAAGGTAGAAATTCAGAATAAATTCAGCTCTAAGTGTTAGCCGATCATTGTCTTGGCAGCAGTGCAGAAATGATTTACAATTGGATCCAGTATTTAGAGTTTACAATTCCATCCAGTTGTTTTTTTAACTTTATTTTACAGCCTGGGATTTTCCATTCTAAATCCCGTGTGTTTGTGTGTGTGTGTGTGAGAGAGAGAGAGAGAGAGAGAGCTACAGCAGTATTTCTCAATCTTGTCCACTTCATGATGTCTTGGACTGCAACTCCCAGAATTCCCCCGTCAGCAGGGGAATTCTGGGAGGTAAATCCATACACCTTAAGTGGATACGGTTGAGAAAATCCCGAGGTATCCTGTTTCCCCCAAAATAAGACATTCCCTAATTATAAGCCCAATCGGGCTTTTGAGTGCATGGCAATAAGGCCAAGCGCTTATTTCAGGGTTCAAAAAAATATAAGACAGGGTCTTATTTTCGGGGAAACACGGTAGAGAGATAGAGAGATAGAGATAGATGAGAGAGAGAGAGAGAGAGAGAGAGAGAGAGAGAGAGATGATAAAGATAGACAGATTGATAGATGAGAGAGAGAGACAGACAGACGATACCCTGTTTCCCCCCAAAATAAAGACATCCCCTGATAATAAGCCCAATCGGGCTTTTGAGTGCTTGGCAATAAGGCCAAGTGCTTATTTCAGGGTTCAAATATATATATATATATATATATATAAGACAGGATCTTATTTCCGGGGAAACACAGTAGAGAGATAGATAGATTAGAGATAGAGATAGGGATAGATAGAGAGATGATAGAGATAGACAGAGAGAGAGAGAGAGAGAGAGATACTGTAGATAGATAGATAGATAGATAGATAGATAGATAGATAGATAGATAGATAGATAGATAGATAGATAGATAGATAGAGATACCCTGTTTCCCCCAAAATAAGACCTCCCCTGATAATAAGCCTAATCAGGCTTTTGAGTGCATGGCAATAAGGCCAAGCGCTTATTTCAGGGTTCAAAAAAATATAAGACAGGGTCTTACTTTCGGGGAAACACAGGTAGAAGCTGCCATATAAACATTTGCCCACAAACTGGAGGCAGTCCTTGTATCTCGGGAGATTTAAACTGCAGTTGACTTCAGGACGAGGCTGTGCTATTGATTTGCCTCTCTTAAGAGGCTAATCCACATTGTTCCGAATAGGAGTTGATTGAATGGCGAACCTAGAAAGAACCTGTCTATGGAGACCCTCAGTCATCCAAGTCAGGGTTGTCCCAAAAGTGCTTTTTTCAAGAGGCAACTGGACATTCTGGTTTTTCTTTGAAGACGTTTCGCTTCTCATCCAAGAAGCTTCTACAACTCGTCCCGAGAGCTGAAGAAGCTTCTTGGATGAGAAGCGAAACGTCTTCAAACCCAGAAAGTCCAGTTGCCTCTTGAAAAAAGCGCCTTTGGGATTAGAAAAAAACCTCTCTTCCGTCGAATCTGATGCGTGGCTGATCTTAGCCCGATACGACGACGCCAGCTTCTACCTTGTAGTAGCTACAACAGGGCGGAGGCCTTGCACTTGCTGAAAGCAGGTGTCAGCTGAAGGAAGCGTGAAACGGGAAACAAACCCCCTCCCCGCCCGGAAGTGGGCAGACTTTTATCTTGACAGCATGCACGTCGCACGCTATTCGTGCTCCGCAATCTCTAGGCACTCTCTAACCCCAAAACAGTAGCTTCCTGTTGTGTTGAACTAGCACCCACCCACCCATCCTCCCCAGCCAACTGGGGTTATGGAGTTTACCTCCTGGGCAGGATGGTGGTCTCAATGTGGGGTGAGCTGGTCAGGCCTTATGCCAGTCATATGAAGCTCAGAATGTGTCGAAATGTTGTTTATTCAGCAAGCTAATCTTGGCAGGATTCAAAGGCAACACCGCTTTCAGAGGATTTTAAGCATTCATACGCGCCTAAAGCTACATTTTATTTTATTTATTTATTTATTTATTTATTTGTCAAACATGTATAGTAGTAATTTGTATAAACATAAGTAAAAAGTAATGATAAAAGAGGACAATAGGACAGTAGGACAGGGACGGTAGGCACAGTGGTGCGCTTATGCACGCCCCTTACAGACCTCTTAGGAATGGGGTGAGGACGTCAACAGTAGACAGTCTAAGGTTAAAGTTTTGGGGGTTTGGGGATGAAACCACAGAGTCAGGTAGTGCATTCCAGGCATTGATCACTCTGTTGCTGAAGTCGTATTTTCTGCAGTCGAGTTTGGAGCGCTTTACATTTAGTTTGAATCTATTACGTGCTCGTGTATTGTTGCGGTTGAAGCTGAAGTAGTCATTAACAGGAATCTCCTCTTGGGATTGATAGATTAAAAAGTTGTGTGTGTGGAGTGGGGGGGAAGTAACAGCATTTGGTTTTTATACCTGATATCTGCAGCAAGGTTATTGTGGGCAGAAAGATGGAAAGATTTGGCAATACGTATGACAGAGGGATAGTTGATGAAGATGATTGTACTTTCTGGAGTGATTAGATTAAACTTTGATTAGGAAAAAAAAGACATTATTTACATTTATTGGTGGTTGGAAAACCCCTTACGGACTTTTTGCGGGGGGGGGGGAGGAATGAACTTATTAGCTGTGGTTTTGACGATTCTATAGGATAAATAGAGAAGAGCAGAGAAGAGCAACAAAGATGATTAGGGGACTGGAGGCTAAAACATATGAAGAACGGTTGCAGGAACTGGGTATGTCTAGTTTAATGAAAAGAAGGACCAGGGGAGACATGACAGCAGTGTTCTAATATCTCAGGGGTTGTCACAAAGAAGAGGGAGTCAAACTATTCTCCAAAGCACCTGAGGGTAAAACAAGAAGCAATGGGTGGAAACTAATCAAGGAGAGAAGCAACTTAGAACTAAGGAGAAATTTCCTGACAGTTAGAACAATTAGTCCGTGGAACAGCCTGCCTCCAGAAGTTGTGGATGCTCCAACACTGGAAGTTTTAAGAAGATGTTGGATAACCATTTGTCTGAAGTAGTGTAGGGTTTCCCGCCTAAGCAGGGGGTTGGACTAGAAGACCTCCAAGGTCCCTTCCAACTCTGTTGTTGTTATTATTATTATTATAAATTGTAGAAAAAAGAAGAGTCACAATGTAACTTTAGAAGTAAGTTGGCAACTCTTCTCATAGCTGCTGTAAAGAACGAAAAAAAAAACATCTAAAGCAGGATCTTTCTTTTCTATTTTTCCTTCTCTCCTTTTTCCTTCTCTTCTTTTTTCCCTTCTTCCTTTACCGGTTTTTACTCTTCAACTTTCAACAGACCTCTATTCAAAAACAGAAAACAAAACAAAAAAAAAACCTGCTAATTTTCTGCATCCTGTTAAGCAGAATTTATTTTTTTAAACACCTTCCAAATCACGCTAGGAAAAAGAGAGCTGCGTCTCTGAGGAGAGGAAAAAAATTACCTCAACAACGTGCAGCTTGTTTCCTTTCCGATAATTAAGAGATAGAAATAGGTTCGGGGAAACTTGGGGAAAAAACACACACACAACACACACACAGACACATCTTGCAAATATCAGCCCGTGTGGCTCCTGGGAAGTAAATGACCCTTTTTGTTTTTATTTCAGAGTTTTTGAAGCTCAAAGGGTTTGGAAGCTTGAGTAACATTCCTCGCAGCTTCGGCTTCCGCAGAGTCGCCGTTGCCCCCAGACTCGCCGAGACCCACGGAGGGGGGTCCCTCTCTTCTAAAGGCTTCCTGTCCTTCAGCTTTCAGATTACTCAAGACGACTTGAGTGCTGGGCCCAAAAGCCCGTCACATTATGCCCGCTCCAGCCACATGTTCACCCACATGGGCACCATGCCCAGAGGCAGCTCAAGACAGAAGGTTGGGAGCCATGGGGCAGAGAAGGCCTTGGAGCCAACGTTGCCGAAGACCCCGGAGCTTGGAGACGTTGCTGCTCCACAGGCAGGTTCTCCATCATGTGGAGAAGGAGCAGAACCCAGTGAGAAAGAGAGGTCACTTTCTATAGTCAACATTGGTCCAAGCAGCTCCTCAGAAGTGATGGTCCAAGCTGAGAAGTCCTCCCAATGTTTCCATGAGCCCGGAGAGATGTCCAGCCCAGGAACAAAGAAGAACATAGAACGGAATTGTCTTCAAGGAACAGGTAGATCCTTTGAGAGGACTCAGGATGACCTAGAAGTCTTCCCCCTAAGTCCATCTCACTATGCCCAGTCTTGTGACGCCTACAGCCACCTGGGCACCATGCCGAGGGCCCGTGCTGGGCAGTCCAAGAAGTCCACCAAAGAGAAGAAGCCTACGAAGTCTCAACAAGACCTCAAGCAAGATCTGCCCACAGAAGCAATCCTGTCCTGTGAGGAAACTGCCCAGGAGGCCACAGACCAAGAGACTGCAGAGGCAACCATAGAGGAGGACCTAGAACAAAGGTGAGAGAGGCGTAACCTTGTTGGGAACCAAGGGGTTGTGTTAATGGCCCATCACTCATTGGTTGTGTTTGTGTAATGTGGATCTGGCTTCCATTTCAAAAATCCCTCACTCCCCACCCCCCCCCCCAAAAAATTATGGCCAAGAAGGTCCTCTAAGGATAGCGTACCTCAACCTCAGCAAACAGGTGTGGATTTCTCTAGCTGGGGAATCCTGGGAGTTGAAGTCCACTTCCTCTTGAAGTTGCTCAACTCTAGGTAGACGTTCACCTGCTTACTGAACTCGTCGGCAGCCAAGATAGATAGATAGATAGAATAGATAGATAGAATTCTTTATAGGCCAAGTGTGATTGGACACACTTATCTTTGGTGCCTATGCTCTCAGTGTACATAAAAGAAAAGATACATTTGTCAAGAATGGTTGTCATAGGGTTCAAGTAAGCAATCAGGAAACAATCAATATGAATATAAATCGTAAGGATACAAGCAACAAGTTACAGTCATACAGTCATAAGTGGGAGGAGATGGGTGATAGGAACGATGACAAAAACTAATAGTAATAGTAATGCAGCCTTAGTAAATAGTTTGACAGTGGTGAGGGAATTATTTGTTTAGCAGAGTGATGGCATTCGGGAAAAAACTGTTCTTGTGTCTAGTTGTTCTGGTGTGCAGTGCTCCATAGCGTCGTTTTGAGGGTAGGAGTTGAAGCAATTTATGTCCAGGATGCGAGGGGTCCGTAAATATTTTCACGGCCCTCTTTTTGACTCGTGCAGTATACAGGTCCTCAATGGAAGGCAGGTTGGCAGCAGTTGTTTTTTCTGCAGTTCTGATTATCCTCTGAAGTCTGTGTCTGTCTTGTTGGGTTGCAGAACCAAACCAGGCAGTTATAGAGGTGCAGACGACAGACTCAATGATTCCTCTGTAGAACTGGATCAGCAGCTCCTTGGGAAGTTTGAGCTTCCTGAGTTGGCGCAGAAAGAACATTCAAGAGAAACCAGCCCTACTATAGTAAGCAGGAGAAGGCTATTATGTCAGCAGAAGATGATGGGCGGCTGGGCGGGCGACTTTACAATGAGTTGAGAGAAAAGAGGACAACCCATCTTACCCAAGGGACACACACAACCCTTTTGGGTGATGGACAAGAGAAGGTCAAGGAACCGGGCAGGGGATTTTTGCCAAACGTTGCAAACAAAAAACAAAAACAAAAAAGAACTTTGGTCTCCTGCCACCAAATTGTCCTCAGCTGCCCCAACGTAGCTGGTACCTCCATGCTCCAGATCCGTGATCTCAGGGTCTTCTTTTACCTTGCTCTGACCCCAAAGATGGATCCCCCCAAAAATCTCCTGAGAAGCTGTCTCACGCTCGGAAAGGTGGGGGTCTTTGTAATCGGAGGAGACTGGGATTAGAGAGGTTCCAGATCCAAGCGGGGACGAGGAGGAGGAGGAGGAGGAGGAATGTCCCCTCCGCTCAGCTCCCAAGCTCCTAGCTGGGCTGTGCATTCCAGGGGGAGGGACACGGGGACTTGGGGAGGAGGAGAAACCGAGGCCCAGAGGAAGGGAGAGGGAGGGAGGGGCCTGGATGGTCAAGGCTGGCAGAGCAAGAGGAGACAGAGCAGCTGGACGGAGGGGTCAGCTGGTCTGGTGGAGCATTGAGAAGATTCCCCACCTCCTCCTCCTTCCCTCTGGGGTGCAACCAGGCCCAAGAGAAGCCATGGCTGAGGTGGGGATGCGATGCCCAAACCTGGACAGGTAAGGTAGCGGGATTCGTTTGGCCAGGATCTTTGCGTTGGTTCACATCTCAGTGTTGGCTTTGGTTCTTGAGGTGTTGTTCTGGAATCCCAGTTAGGTAGACGGACCCACAACGTCTCAACCAACTGCACAATTTGCAATTGTTGCAACAATACGACAGCAATCCTGGTTTTGGTCATTGCGCTAAGCTGTGGTTTTTTTCTTCTTTTTCTTTTCTTCTAACTATGGGGTGTCAAGGAAGTGACATTAGCCGGATTATAAACCAAGGTTTGCAAGCTACAACAGGTGGGAGGGACGTCATGTTTTTTCAGAGCGAACCAGCTGGGTTCACAGATTAGGCTAAGCCAGAAATCGTGGTTTACGAACCACCGTAGCCAGGTTTACGTGCCAGGTTAAAAACGAAAGCAAGCAAAGACAAAAAAATTGCCTTTTCTTTTTCAGCGTTAGCTTTCCAACATTTCAGACACATGACACTTTTCCACTTTTCCAATATTCAGAAAGTTCCTTGACATCTTGGTCCATCTCTTTAGGCCACTGGTTTTGTTTTTTTTAATTGCATTTTTTAAAAAATGCCATTCTTTTCTTTTCCCCCACTCTTCCCTCTTTTCTCTGCTGGCTCATCGTCTCTTTTCTGGCCAATTTCTAGGTCGCTCAACCCTCTAACCTCCAAGTTTATCCCCTCCTTTCCAGAAAAAAAAAATCTCTGCAGAGTTTAATCAAAGGATCCAATTGATTGCTTTTTGAGAGCAAGTCCCTTTACTCTCAAAACCGTTTGAGGTTTCCCCGTCTGTGTAGAGAAATAAGCTGTGAGTTTAAAAAAAAAAATAGAAAAAAGTGGCGAGTTGTTTTTTTTTAAAAAAAAAAAAAAACCCCAGCCGTTGAAAGAAAGAGACTGGTTATTTTGATGGTCAAGATTTTTTTCACCCTAATAACGATCTGTTTGAATCAAATTGATTCCTTGGGGTGCTATGGTGCCTTACTAGAACAGTGGCTAACAAAACCAGGATTAATAACGTCGCAGCTGCTTCTACGACTGAAAGTAGCCGAGATGCAGGAAACGTGGCATCTTATCTCGCGCTTACTCTAAGCTGCCTCTTCGCACTGTTCTGTGAGGCATAGCTTCACAACCACCCTGTGCGGTAGGCCAGGCTCCAAATTTCCCCCATTGCGGGATTATAACCCTGAATTTTTTCCCCCTGTTTGAGTTCAGCTCTTTAACTATCTCTCCACTCCCTTCTCTGACCTTTTTCCTAATAATCGGTTAGCTCTTTCCCAATCTGACACCCCTACTCCGTGGGAAAATTGGAAAGATCCAAGTTCGGTCCCATTGCCTTGGGGTGTCAGTCCAGCCTCACCTCGCTGGGGAAGATGGGAGGTGTATTCCAGTAGTAAGAGCTGAGAGTATACTACTTGGGAGTCCAATAGTAAGATTGGGAGAATTCTTCAATACTTTATTTTTGTTCATTCAGATAAGTTTAAAGACGAGTGGTCTGGTTCGGGCATGACTCCTATAAACTCAGCCTCTGCGGTTTGCAAGACAGATTTATGCCTTCCAGGGTGGGGGGGTGTACAAGCCCACCCTGGTGGTCTTTCAATCCAAAAAAAGGGAGGATATTTTAGCATCTACACAGAACATTGTTAGGCTTTCTTGTACCCTAAAAAAACCCCTGATTTTATTTTGAAGGGCAATGTTTCAAAATTGCAAGGAAGTGTCTTGGCTTAGCAGCCGTGCTTGGACTGACCCTCCCCAAAATCCCCCTGCCCTTTGACCGGCCAGGAAAAGTAGTCATCTTCCTTCAAAAATTCCCACCATCCTTTCCTGCCCGAATTACCCGAGCTAGCCTTGTCATGGGAATCAGACGCTGGCTGAGGACATCTGCAAGCAATTACGAAGCCAGAAAGAGAGAGAGGAGAGAGAAGAGAGAGAAAGATACAGAGGGAGGGAGGGACGGGAGAGAGAGAGAGAGAGAGAGAGAGAGAGAGAGAGAGAGAGAGCGCAAGAGGAGAGAGAGAGAGAGAGAGAGAGAGAAACGGAGAAAGATACAGAGGGAGAGAGGGAGGGAGGGAGGGAGGGAGAGAGAGAGAGAGAGAGAGAGAGAGAGAGAGAGAGAGAGAGAGAGAGAGAGAGAATTTATCTATCTATCATCTATCTCAATCATCAATATCTCTATCCACCCATCCACCCATCCACCATCTATCTATCTATCTATCTATCTATCTATCTATCTATCTATCTATCTATCTATCTATCTATCTATCTATCTATCTATCTATCTATCTATCTATCTACGTTATCTATCTATCTATCTATCTATCTATCTATCTATCTATCTATCTATCTATCTATCATCTATCTCAATCATCAATATCTCTATCCATCTATCCACCCATCCACCATCTATCTATCTATCTATCTATCTATCTATCTATCTATCTATCTATCTATCTATCTATCTATCTATCTATCTATCTATCATCTATCTCAATCATCAATATCTCTATCCATCTATCCACCGATCCACCATCTATCTATCTATCTATCTATCTATCTATCTATCTATCTATCTATCTATCTATCTATCTATCTATCATCTATCTCAATCATCAATATCTCTATCCATCTATCCACTGATCCACCATCTATCTATCTATCTATCTATCTATCTATCTATCTATCTATCTATCTATCTATCTATCTATCTATCTATCATCTATCTCAATCATCAATATCTCTATCCATCTATCCACTGATCCACCATCTATCTATCTATCTATCTATCTATCTATCTATCTATCTATCTATCTATCTATCTATCTATCATCTATCTCAATCATCAATATCTCTATCCATCTATCCACTGATCCACCATCTATCTATCTATCTATCTATCTACTATCATCTATCTATCTATCTATCTATCTATCTATCTATCTATCTATCTATCTATCTATCTATCTATCTATCTATCTAACTAACTAACTAACTAACTAACTAACTAACTATCTAACTATCTATATCTGTCATGCTGTGTGACAGCTCTTAGTGAACTCCCTATCCTCTTATTTTACTGACTTTTATACATGGTTGTAAAATCATTTATTTTTATCTAATATTAACTATTAACTACCGTAGTAGAGTTATTTTTATTAGGAGTAGTAATTTTCGGTTTAGGATTAGAGAGGATTAGGTTTTAGACTACGGGAGTGCTGGAATTTATCAGCTTCAAGCATTCGCCAATGAAGTAGGAGTACGTTTTAAAATCCTTTAAACCACCGAAGGATGCAAAAACAAAAGCTAAGGTTAAAGGCAAAAAGGGACACAAAAAGAAAGTTTAAAAGGAGGCCTAAACTGGATATACAGTCGGGAGGAAGCCTTAAACCCAACATGGCGGCAACAACACCCAGACAATCAAAGATAAAGGGCTTATTTCAGATAATGGACACTGCAAATAAGTCTCGTTTTTTCTCTCTCTCTTCTCCCCTTATAACCTCTGTAAACAAGCCGTGGTCCTTGCTGGATATTTGGAGTCTATATTCTACTACAGTATTAGAAGAAACATTGTCCCAGCACCTGAGACCTATTTTCGGTGTAGATCTAACTGCTGCAGCAGTTAGAGCTGAACTGGGAATTTATACAATTCACGCCCTGCCTAAAATCAGAGTATATTTAGAATTCAGAATAACAGAGTTGGAAGGGACCTTAGAGGTCTTCTAGTCCAACCCCCTGCTTAGGCAGGAAACCCTACACCACTTCAGACAAACGGTTGTCCAACATCTTCTTAAAAACTTCCAGTGTTGGAGCATTTACAACTTCTTTAACAACCGCAGTGGTTCACTTACCAAATGCGGTAAGAACAGTCATAAACTGGGGTCACACTCGTTAGAGTGCTGCACTGCTTAGAGTGCAGCACTGCAAGCTACTTCAGCTGTCTGCTAGCTGCAGTTCGGCGGTTCAAATCTCACCGGCTCAAGGTTGACTCATCCTTCCATCCTTCTGAGGTCGGTAAAATGAGGACCCAGATTGTTGGGGGCAATATGCTGAACTCTGTAAACCGCTTAGAGAGGGCTGTAAAGCACTATGAAGCGGTATATAAGTCTAAGTGCTATTGCTATTGCTATTGCTATTAACAAATGTCTCACTTAGCAACGTCAATTTTGGGCACAAATATGGGAGAGAAAGCATCACAGCTTCCTTTTTGCCTTTCAGCCCCTCACTGGGACCATCCAGGCTGTTTTTTATATAGCCGACACACTAATCTATATGTGTAGGATTTTTTTGCTGATAAAAAACATATATAATATGTTATATATATATATATAATATAATATATGATAAAAAACATATATAACCCTTTCCTGGTGAAAGAGCTGATTGGGAAGAGAGCCTATGGCCTAGTGGTTAAGTTGCTGCCCTGCAAGGCAGCCGGCCCGGGTTCAAATCCCAGTAAGGGGTATGGCTATCTGACGAGAGCAAAATAAGCTCGAAATAGATCTATAATAGTCTCCCTTTATTTTCATTTATCAGCAAAAAAATCCTACATATATATATACATTTACATTAAATACATATACAAGGCACACACAGACACACACAATACATATACAATACACACACACACACACACACACACACACACACACACAGATAGATAGATATAAATTGAAACTTTAATTCTTTTATCTTTTCCTTGAGTGGGAGTCCGGGGGTGGAGGATTTGGGGTGGGGGTTGGTTCAGCAAAAACTTAAGATTAGAAGTTAGGAAGGAGGTTGGGGGTCTTAGGGGAATAGCAGCTGGGAGATTTCTGCTTCCCCCCCCCCCTGATGTAGTCCCCGGTTGCTCTCAAAATTCTTGGTTTCCTGCCCAGAATCCCCCCCACCCTCCAGCCAGATTCACAACCCTGGAATTTTTCTCACGGTCCCCTCTACCGCCCCCCCACCCCTCTGACCCTTCAGCTTCCAAGCCCGTCTTCATCTGGTGCTTTGGGCTGCGAGGAAAACTGGGGCGGCAACTGGGGCGGGGCGGGGGGGCTGCAAAAAAGGCCCATCGAGCTCGGGATGAGGTGATAGCGGTAAAAAAAAAAATTTGGGAGCAAAAATAAGAGCCCTTAGGGTTTGTGGGGGTTTGTGTGTCTGAGATCACGAAGGTCTCCCTTGCACTCTGCAGATCGGTTCCCACACTTCCAATTTCGTCCTTGGCAGCTGGCCAAATTTGCGCAAACGTTTTGCAACCGGGGCTGTTGGCTGGTTCAACTCTTAGGCCCCAAACTCAACAGGGCATTTGAAACACTTAGCTAATGCAAGGCAAATCTGGCTTATCGTGACAGGCAGGGGGGGATAAACCATGGTTAACAAAAAAAACCAGGATATTGTTGTCTATACCCTGGAGATCCCCCTACGCCCGGCTCCCTTCCTTCCTTTGCCCTGCTGTTGGCTAGCAGAACATATAATGTACCGTATTTTTCGGACTATAAGACACACCGGAGTATAAGACGCACCTTAGTTTTGGGGGAGGAAAATAAGAAAGAAAAAATTCTGCCTACCAGCCTCCATCTGGCTAGTGTCCTTAGCAAACAGCCTGGAACAGGTATATTAGCCTTGCTAAGCTCCGTTTCAGAGGCTGTTTTTAGCCTTGCAAAGCTCCGTTTCAGAGGCTGTTTTCAGCCTTGTAAAGCTCCGTTTCAGAGGCTGTTTTTAGCCTTGCAAAGCTCCGTTTCAGAGGCTGTTTTCAGCCTTGTAAAGCTCCGTTTCAGAGGCTGTTTTCAGCCTCGCAAAGCTCCGTTTGAGAGGCTGTTTTCAGCCTCGCAAAGCTCCGTTTCAGAGGCTGTTTTTAGCCTTGCAAAGCTCCGTTTCAGAGGCTGTTTTCAGCCTTGCAAAGCTCCGTTTCAGAGGCTGTTTTCAGCCTTGCAAAGCTCCGTTTCAGAGGCTGTTTTCAGCCTTGCAAAGCTCCATTTCAGAGGTTGTTTTTAGCCTTGCAAAGCTCCGTTTCAGAGGCTGGGCAGGGCTATATTCGGTGTATAAGATGCACCCAGATTTTCACCCTCTTTGGGGGGGGAAAGGTGCATCTTATACTCCAAAAAATACGGTAAGCATTTCACTCTTAAATGGAGATAGGCAGCTCGGGAGAACCGGTTCAATCTCTGAATGAGTCACCATTCTGTGTTTCATCCAAACGGGTCAGAAAAGGGGCCCAGGGTTTTATATGTCTGAAAAAGGCCTTTGGGTTTGGCAAGGAGAAGGCAACAGCTCTTTGTGGATGGTGGCCTCTTCTTCCCTCCAGGGCAGATTAGATTATATTAACAGAGTTGGAAGGGACCTTGTAGGTCATCTAGTCCAACCCCGCCCCCCGCCCAAGCAGAAGACCCTACACCATTTTTGACAGATGGCAGTCCAGTCTCTTCTTGAAAGCTTCCAGTGATGAACCTCCCACAACTTCTGAAGGCAACTTCTGTTCCACCGGTTGATTGTTCTGACTGTCAGAAAATTCCTCCTTATTTCCAGGTTGAATCTCTTCTTGATCTGTTTCCACCCATTATTATTCCTTGTCTGGCCTTCGGGTGCTTTGGAAAATAGCTTGACCCCCTCCTCTCTGTGGCAGCCTCTCAAACATTGGAAGACTGCTATCCTGTCTCCCCTGGTCCTTCTCTTCACTAGACTAGCCATGCCCAGTTCCTGCAACCGTTCTTCATATGTTTTAGCCTCCAGTCCCCTAATCATCCTGGTTGCTCTTCTCTGCATTTTTTCTAGAGTCTCAACATCCTTTTTTATAGTGTAGTGACCAAAACTGGATGCCGTATTTACAGATTAACAGAGTTGGAAGGGACCTTGCAGGTCATCTAGTCCAACCCCCTGCCCAAGCAGGAGACCCTACATCTGCCTCTACCTAGGATCGAACTCACAACCTCTTGATTGTGAGGCAAGAGCTCCATCTCTAGGCCACAGCAGATAGATAGACTGCCTCTGAATGTGGAGGCTCTAAAGGAGCCAATAGCCAGTGTGAGCTAGCAGCCACAGGGTTAGGATAGCCTATAGTTGGGTTTGTCTTCACCATCGTTCTAAAACACTTTGATTTTTGTGTGTGTGGCTATTTTAATATTAATGCATGTAATTTCAGCGAGAAAGATTGGGACATGGAGCAGAAAAATACACGTACTTTCCTAAGAGGAATTATTGCTATAGTAATCATTTTTTTAAAAAAATGGGCTGAGATCATTCCTGCAATGAAGGTGGCTCGTTGAATATTTAAACAGCTGTGCATTGCCAGCCTTCCCATTCAAACCCGTCTCCCGGCTTTCCAATTTATCTCCCGTATCGACAAGGAGTTTGCTAGTCTCAGCCTAACTTTAGACTCAGTTTACCACTCGGCCATAACCAGATGAAGAAAGATCCTTAAGGTTCAGAGGCCTTTTCTTCACTTGTTAGAAGAAGAAAATATCAAATGTTCCTTTGCTGGCATTATAATTCTCTCTCTCTCTCTCTCTCGCACACACACACCTTCTTCGTTTATAGCCTGTCGAATTGAGTTGCAAAAGTCATTTGCTGGATTGTATTCAAGAGGGCAGAAGTGATGGCTGGTGGGTCTCGGACAGAGAGACTGGTAGGAAAGCATATTAGGTAGCCGATCAGCTGAGGATAGAAGGGAGAGGTTAAGGGGAGATTAGACTAAACTAGACTACACTAGACTGGATTATAGACCAAAAGTGGGTTCTAACTTACCTCACTGCCGGTTCGCTTCCTTCCGCGCTGCGTGGTCGCGCCTCGTGGGCGCGCGAGTGCATGCGCAGTGCTGAAAAATCCAAAAAAATCCCCCCCTCCAAAAAAAAGCCAAAAACAAGATGGCGACGCATGCACAGTGCTGGAAACACAGCTTCTGCGCATGCTCAGAAGAAAAATAAATTTTTTTAAAAAAATTAAAAAAATAAAAAATAAAAAAAGATGGCGGCTCCCATGGACCGGCACCGACCAAACCAGTTCCGTAACGTCATCGTGACATCACCAGTGGGTCACTACTGGCAAGAACCCACCTCTGTTATAGACTGGACTAGGACTATGGGCTGGACTGGACTGGACTAGACTAGACTAGACTAGACTAGACTAGACTAGACTAGACTAGACTAGACTAGACTAGAATAGAATAGAATAGAATAGAATAGAATAGAATAGAATAGAATAGAATAGAATAAGGGATAGGATGGAATAGAGTAGGGTAGGGTAGGGTAGGGTAGGGTAGGGTAGGGTAGAATAGAATAGAATAGAATAGAATAGAATAGAATAGAATAGAATAGAATAGAATAGAATAGAATAGAATAGAATAGAATAGAATAGAATAGAATAGAATAGAATAAGGGATAGGATGGAATAGGGTAGGGTAGGGTAGGGTAGGGTAGGGTAGGGTAGGGTAGAATAGAATAGAATAGAATAGAATAGAATAGAATAGAATAGAATAGAATAGAATAGAATAGAATAGAATAGAATAGAATAGAATAGAATAAGGCATAGGATGGAATAGGGTAGGGTAGAGTAGGGTAGGGTAGGGTAGGGTAGAATAGAATAGAATAGAATAGAATAGAATAGAATAGAATAGAATAGAATAGAATAGAATAGAATAGAAATAGAAATTAGAATGTTGTCCTTGACTTACAACAGTTCCTTTAAGTGACCATTCAAAGTTACATCAATGAAAAACGTGACTTATGACCATTTTTCACACTTATGACCGTTTCAGCATCCCCACAGTCACATGATCAAAATTCAGAGTGTTGGCAACTGTCTCACATTTATGACGGTTGCCGTGTTCTGGGACCACGTGATCCCATTTTGCGACTTTCTGATAAGCAAAGTCAATGGATAAAATCCGATTCCCTTAACAAGGGTGTTACTAACTTGTCAACTGCAATGATTCACTTAACAACTCTGGCAGGAAAGGTCGTCAAACGGGACAAAACTCACTTAAACAACATCTCGCTCAGCCACATAAACTTTGGGCTCACTTGTGGTCATAAGCCGAGGACTACCAGACACACCAGGAATTTGTCTCCAGTGCATCAGCTCTCAGTGTACATGCAAAGCAACAGAGTAATAATAATTATAATATCAAAGTACTAATAACAATAACAATAATGATAGTGATAATAGAAGGTAGTGGAACAAATGAAAAGGATAAAAGTAATACATTCATACCACATGGGTAAATAGACATATGGATAAATATATATTTAAATGTATATTTAAACATATTTCGAGAAATGGCAGAAAGTGAAGAGGAACTAAAGAGCCTCTTGATGCGGGTGAAGGAGGAGAATGCAAAAGTTGGCTTGAAACTCAACATTAAGAAAACTAAGATCATGGCATCCGGCCCTCTCAACTCCTGGCAAATAGATGGGGAAGAAATAGAGGTAGTGACAGATTTTTTATATATTTTTTATATTTCTTTTTGCTTTCAAAAATTGGAAGAGGATGAAAATTGCAGAAAGTTTAAAAGAGGAAGAAGACGTTTTAAGTCATAGGTTTTTTAGGCTCTTTTTAAGGCTTGAAAGTTTTTTCAGTATGGCCTTGTTTCTACAAAACCTAGATGGGATTTAATACGATTGGGGCTAATTAGAAATAATAGTTTCTAGATATTCATATGGCTTGTATTTCTCCAGCAACCTGGTTGGGGGGGGGGGGAATTCATTGGTGAATCATAAAGTAAGTTTAAAGTTGGACAGTACCGCCTTAACTGGCGTTTTAACAGTTTTAATATACCTCAGATATACAGATGATACCACTCTAATGGCAGAAAGTGAAGAGGGACTAAAGAGCCTCTTGATGCAGGTGAAGGAATGAGAGTGCAAAAGTTATTTGAAACTCAACATTAAGAAAACTAAGATCATGGCATCCGGCCCTCTCATTTCCTGGCAAATAGATGGGGAAGAAATGGAGGTAGTGACAGGTTTTATTTTTCTGGGCTCCAAGATCACCGCAGATGGGGACTGCAGCCAAGAAATTAAAAGACGCTTGCTCCTGGGGAGGAAAGCCATGGCAAATCTAGACCGCATACTAAAAAGCAGAGACATCACCCTGCCAACAAAAGTGTGTATAGCCAAGGCTACTGTTTTCCCAGTTGCAATGTATGGCTGTGAAAGTTGGACCGTAAGGAAGGCTAAGCGCCAAAGAATGGAGGCCTTTGAACTATGGTGCTGGAGAAGACTCCTGCGAGTCCCTTGGACTGCAGGGCGATCCAACCGGTCAGTCCTAGAGGAGATCAACCCTGACTGCTCTTTGGAAGGCCAGATCCTGAAGATGAAACTCAAATACTTTGGCCACCTAATCAGAAGGAAGGACTCACTGGAGAAGAAGAGCCTAATGCTGGGAAAGATTGAGGGCAAAAGAAGAAGAGGACGGCAGAGAATGAGGTGGCTGGATGGAGTCACTGAAGAAGTTGGTGTGAGCTTAAATGGACTCCAGAGGATGGTAGAGGACAGGGAGGAACGTTGTCCATGGGGTTGCGATGGGTCGGACACGACTTCGCAACTAACAACAACAAAAGAGAAAGAGAGACATTTACAAGCAGAAAGAAGAATGAACTTAGATGGGAGGCTGAGTGGAGCTGACAGAGAAGAGTAAAGGATAAGAGAAAATAGTTAGGCTGTAAACGGTTTCCTGCCCCAGAAAACAACCTGCATGACAGACAGAAAAAATATGTCCTAATATTTAGCCATATTCTACTTCTCGATGGAGAAATCAGCCTAAAGGGAAAAAGGATGGAGACTAACCGCTTCCAGCACAGGAAGTCCGCCTGGTTGCTGACCCCAGGACCCTCCCGGCTATTTTCGTCCCTCTTCTCCGGCCCCACCGTTTCCGTCTTTGCAAGATGGATCTTGGTGTTCCTGCCCTTCGGGAACCGTTGGAGGGAAACAGATGGGGTGGGGAAGCAGCGAGGAAATGGGTGTGTGCGCACATTGATGTGATCCTCGCTTCCTCTCCGATCCTGAGGGACAGGCAGGGAAAGCAGAAACGAAGCAAACACGTGTTGAATCAAAGCAAAAAGACACCCCCTCCCAACCATTGTCATGGCCAAACAGCCCAGCACAGCTGTTTACAAAGAGCTTACAGGCCACCAGCTTGTCTATAATACAGCAGTGTGCGGCGGCAGCCCCCAAAAAAGCCAACGCAATCCTAAATTGCATTAACAGAGGGATACAATCAAGAGCAAGGGAGGGATTAATGCCACTCTATAAAGCCTTAGTAAGGCCACACCTAGAGTACTGCATCCAGTTTTGGTCACCGCACTATAAAAAAAGATGTTGAGACTCTAGAAAAAGTGCAGAGAAGAGCAACCAGGATGATTAGGGGACTGGAGGCTAAAACATATGAAGAATGGTTGCAGGAACTGGGCATGGCTAGTCTAGTGAAGAGAAGGACCAGGGGAGACAGGGTAGCAGTCTTCCAATATTTGAGGGGCTGCCACAGAGAGGAGGGGGTCAAGCTATTTTCCAAAGCATCGGAAGGCCAGACAAGGAATAATGGATGGAAACTAATCAAGGAGAGATTCAACCTGGAAATAAGGAGACATTTTCTGACAGGGAGAACAATCAACCCATGGAACAGAAGTTGCCTTCGGAGGTTGTGGGAGCTTCATCCCTGGAAGCTTTCAAGAAGAGACTGGACTGACATCTGTCAGAAATGGTGTAGGGTCTCCTGCTTGGGCGGGGGGTTGGACTAGATGACCTACAAGGTCCCTTCCAACTCTGTTATTCTGATAAACAGCATTCTGAATTCTCCAAAGGGATAGATGAATGCCAAGTCTTGAGAAGAGCACAATCGGTGATACATAATTATGAGCAAAATACTCTATTGATGCAATGATGTCATTGTTTAGTTTTCAAGGCACAAAGTGGGAAAAACTTTGCTGAAAGCTTTCGATGTGTTCTTAACTAGACAGCAAGGCAGCTCAAAGCAAAAGGAAATATTCATTGATAGATATATATCAAAATATATCTGAGAGCTACCAGAGGTCATTCAATGGAGGACATTCATCACACTTAAGCCATGGTTTGGTATGCTTGCTATTTGTGCCTATGGTTGGTTCACCCTTTGCACTGATAGCAATAGCAATCGCATTTAGACTTATATACCGCTTCACAGTGCTTTACAGCCCTCTCTAAGCAGTTTACAGAGTCAGCCTATGGCCCCCAACAATCTGTGTCCTCATTTGACTGACCTCAGAAGGATGGAAAATGAGTCAACCTTGAGCCAGGTAGGATTGAACTGCTGGCAGTGGGCAGAGTTAGCCTGCAATACTGCATTCTAACCAATGCGCCACTACAGCTGATGGATGGATGGATGGACGGATGGATGGATGGATGGATGGATGGATGGATGGATAGATAGATAGATAGATGATAGATAGATAGATAGATAGATAGATAGATAGATAGATAGATAGATAGATAGATAGATAGATGATAGATAGATAGATAGATAGATAGATAGATAGATAGATAGATAGATAGATATTGGACATGGAAAGGAAGGAAGGAAGGAAGGATGAAAGAAAGAAAAAAGAAAGAAAAAAGAAAGAAAGAAAGAAAGAAAGAAAGAAAGAAAGAAAGAAAGAAAGAAAGAAAGAAAGAAAGAAAGAAAGTCAACCTTGAGCCGGTGGGAATTGAACTGCCGAACTGCTGGCAGTCAGCAGAAGTAGCCTGCAGTACTGCATTCTAACCACTGCGCCACCATGGCTCTAAACCAGGGTGGTCAGTCTAGAAACCTCTGAGGACCCTTTTCAATGGAGCGGGTGCAGGTAGCCAGCGATGAGCTTTCAAAGAGAGGCACCTCACTGGCGGCGAGGCAGGCAGCATATAATTTTAATAAGTAACATAAATAAAGTGCTATCTAAAAGATGGTTTTCAATATTTAAAAGCCGGTAAGTGTTACATTCACACATTTTGTCTACTCCTAACTGTGCCCTGTTAGTTTCCTGTTGGTTTATTTTAGCAATATTTCTTTACTTCACCTAAGCTTCCATTAAATGGCTGGTGTTTGGACTGATTTTGCTCATTTATAAACAATGCTCTCTATTTCTAGGCATCCTGACGGATTAGGATCTTCGAGCGAATATGTTAAGGTAGGAAAACTATCTCTCTCTCCTTTCTCCTCTTTCGATAACCTGCAATTATAAGGAATATGAATCTTATTGATGCCCCCAAAATGTGTTCCTTGCAAAGATTGAGCTTTGATGCTCACACCTCATTTTATTTATTTATTTATTTATTTGGGAATTCTTCTATGCCGCCCTACTCCCTAAGGACTCAGGGCGGCGTACAGCATTTTAAAGAACACCAAACAATAAAATCATTTAAAAACAATTTTTAAAAAGTTTTAAAAAGACACACAACACCATTGCATACATGGGGGAGACCTCAGATGTAAAATTGTCTCAGAACCAGTGGTGGGTTCCTACCAGTGCGGTCCACTCTATAGCACCAGTAGCAGCCCGCTGGTGACATCACAGTACCAGTGCGGTCGGTTGCCAGTGCCTGGGCGCCACCATTTTTTAAAAAAAAAAGTATTTTTTTTTTAAATTTTCTTCTGCGCATGCCCAGAAGCCAAGCTTCCCACACTGCGCATGCGCTGCCTTCCTACCCCACAGTGAGTCCAAGCAGGGGAGGATGGCTGAGTGAGCGTGTGAGACGCTGAAAGAACGGGCGGCAGGAGTTATCTCCATTCCCCTCCCTTCAGCAGTCCGAGAAGCCACGAACGTGCGGTGATGATCCCAGGCATTTTCGCATGTTCAAGGCTTCTTGAGCTGCTGAGGAGAGGGGGAATGGGCGGCAGGACCTATCTCAGTTCCCCTCCCTTCAGCAGTCCGAGAAGCCACGCCCACCCGGTCACATGGCCAGCAAGCCACACCCACAAAACAAGCCACGCCCACAGAGTGGTAGTAAAAAAATTAGGAACCCGCCCCTGCTCAGAACCCTGCCTGCAGGAAGAGCCATGTCTTAATGGCTTTTGGGAAGGCCAGCAAGGTGGGGATAATTCAGATCTCTGGGGGAAGTTGGTTCCAGAGAACAGGGGCCCCTACAGAGAAGGCCCTCCCCCTAGGCCCCGCCAGTTGGCATTGTTTGGCTGACGGGACCTGGAGGAGACCCACTCTGTGGGACCTGACCGGTCGAAGGGAGGTATGAGGTAGAATGCGGTCCCGGAGGTAACCTGGTCCTAAGCCATGTAGGGCTTTAAAGATGATGATTAACACCTTGAATTGTACCCGGAGACCGATGGGCAGCCAATGCAACTGGCGGAGTATGGGTGTTACGTGGGTGTATCTTGACACACCCACCACAGCACGCGCAGCCGCATTTTGCACCAGTTGTAGTCTCCGGATACTCTTCAAGGGTAGCCCCATGTAGAGCGCATTACAGTAGTCCAATCGGGAGGTGACAAGGGCATGAGTGACCGTGAGTAGAGCCTCCTTCTCCAAGTATGGTCGCAATTGGTGCACCAGGCGAACCTGTGCAAAAGCCCCCCTGGCCACAGCTGTAAGATGTTGGTCTAATTTTAGCTGTGGGTCTAGGAGGACCCCCAAATTGCAGACCGGTTCTGAGGGGGTTAATTTCACTCCCTCAAGAACCAAGGAGGGACAGTCGACATGGTCCTTAGGAGGCAATATCCAGAGCCACTCAGTCTTGTCGGGGTTGAGTTTGAGTCTGTTTCTCCCCATCCAGGTCCTAACATCGTCCAGGCATCGGCACATTACATCGACTGCCTCCCTGAATTGAGATGTAATGTACATTTGTAAGGTGATGTACATTTCTTCAGCTTAAGAATATCTTGCGTTTTAAGACCCACTTGGGGGATTTCAACCAGTCATGATAGACAGCGAGATGTGCCCGCGTGCGTTCCTGACCACAGGACCTTTGGCTGAATATACGTCTGCTGGCATTGCGAGGGTCACAACAGCCATAGCACAGAAATCCAGGCCCCAGAGCCGCAACCCCGACCGAAGGGTGAAAGAGGAGGCATACCAGTGGTGGGTTCCTACCGGTGCGGTCCATTCTATAGCACCGGTAGTGGCCCACTGGTGACGTCACAGTACCGGTGCTGTCGGTTGCAAAATTTTCTTTAAAATTTTCTTCTGCGCATGTCCAGAAGCCGAGCTTCCGGCACTGCCTTCCTACCCTACAGTGAGTCCACCGCTTGAAAATAATAAGAAGCTCGCATTTGACACTTTTCCTTCGCTTTTGCCTAAAGCTTCCCAAAGTGGGCATTTTCTGAAAGCTTAACCTTTTATACTGTTAATTTTATACAGTTTTATACTGTTATTCTTTAGACGAAAACATTGAGGACTGTTAAAAGATACTGTTCTTTTAACAGTCCTCAATATTTTCGTCTAAGGAATCCATGACTGAAACCAAAAATGCTGTATGAGACTTGCTTGTCTTTTAACTATAGCATTTTCTGCATATAAAGGTTGCTGTGTTGCCATGGTGTAACACACACTTTGTATGCAAAGCTTTTCATGTAAGGTATAAAATAGCAAAAATAGTAGTAACATCTCTCTGAAATAACTAATATATGACCGGCAAGCCACGCCCACCCGGTCACATGGCTGGCAAGCCACACCGACAAAATAAGCCATGCCCACAGAGTGGTAGTAAAAAAATTAGGAACCCGCCCCTGAGGCATACATTTTGCAGAAGGAAACAAGGGCAGGGGTGGGAATGAGGATGGCAGATAGAAAATGCTGATTATTGCAAAGGGAGTAACCGAAAACCAGGTGAATCTGTGGGGAGATAAATGGATGCAACGTAGCTGGAAGCCAGGTTCCTTTGCAGCCGGTTCCGACAAGGGGCACCACCAGTGGTGGGTTCCTACAGGTGCGGTCCACTCTATAGCACCGGTAGCGGCCCGCTGGTGATGTCACAGTACCGGTGCGGTCGGTTGCCGGTGCCTGGGCGCCGCCATTTTTTTAAAAAAAATTAAATTAAAAAAAAAAATTCTTCTGCGCATGCCCAGAAGCCGAGCTTCCGGCACTGCACATGCGCTGCCTTCCTATCCCACAGTGAGTCCAAGCAGGGGAGGATGGCTGAGGGAGCGCGTGAGACGCTGAAAGAATGGGCGGCAGGAGCTATCTCCATTCCCCTCCCTTCAGCAGTCCGAGAAGCCACGAACGCGCGGTGATGATCCTAGGCATTTTTGCATGTTTGAGGCTTCTCGAGCTGCTGAGGGGAGGGGGAATGGGTGGCAGGACCTATCTCAGTTCCCCTCCCTTCAGCAGTCCGAGATGCCACGCCCAACCGGTCACATGTCCAGCAAGCCACACCCACAAAATAACCCATGCCTACAGAGTGGTAGTAAAAAAATTAGGAACCCGCCCCTGGGCACCACAATAAATTTTCAGTGGGCATCGCCGCTGGATATGAAGGTGCCATGCTCGGAAGCTGCCAAGCGTCAACCAGAAGGTGAGAATTCTTCTCAAACCACTTTGAGAAGTGTCCCTGCCAGACATTCTTGCTGCCTGGCATCGCCTTCCAACGCAGCTGCCACCCGGGTGCCCAAAAACGGGCAAGAGAAGAGTTGGCAGCTCTGCTTTTTAGCAAGGAAGAAGCAAAGGGGCCGAGGGGCCATGGCCGTTGCCCTGAGGAGCGGAGGGTGACTCCGCAGAGTTTAAAACGCCAAAAAGCTGGAAGGGGACGATGGACGGCTCAGGCTAAGCCGTGCCCCCCCCCCCAATGGGACAGATGGCCCTGGGACATTAGGCAAGGAAATTTACAATTGCAATTTACCGTAAATGGGAAGGATTGCTAGCAATTTGCAAGCTGCTCCAGGGAGGGAATGAAACCCCCCAAATGACTGGTGCTCAAAACAAGGCCCGGGGAAATGGTGGCACTTAAAGAAATAATTCTCAGGATTCTTGAGAAATAATTCCAAATATTTTGTGCGGCCCCTGAAAGAGGAGGAAGAGAGCCACGAAAGTCCCACGCCTTTGGAAGTGGCAGATGGATCATAAAAGGGGTTCGTTGCACAGCTACGACTCAAAAGTTTTCTGGCTTGGTTGGCTGGAATTGGGCCAGAGATTAAACAGAGCTTGTTCCACTCTTTGTAGCCATTTAACCCACCTTTCCCCCCACCACAAGAAAAAAGGGTTTTATTGAATTTTGTACAGAGAGGTTAAACTTCCCCGGGTGGCAGATTAGACACAATAAGCAAGGCAGAAACAGGATTTTAACATCCACCCGTCAGCCGGCTGATGATAAAAGCTGTGCGGAAATAGGCACGTCCTCCTTAAAAATGACAAAGATCCTCACAAATCCCCACCCGCGTTGTGATCCTCTACGAAAATGGCAAGAATTGCCTTTGGCCAACAAGATTCGGGTTACAGGATTACACACCTTGGCAAAGGAGGCAGGGAGACTGTTCTCCTTTTAAGCACCTGGTTGCTAGCACAGGTGCTCAGGAGAAGTCCTAAGAGAAGGCGGAGGGTCTTTTGGAGGGGGGCTGCTCCCAGACTGTGGAACTCCCTGCCACAGGAAATAAAACCATGCCCCCCCTTCATCCTCTCTTTTTCAGCTAAAGGTAAAAATAGGTTTACTTAAATGGTTCTTTGGTGGACAGGCAGGTATTAGATGCTGAAGTTTTGGGGATGGGAGTAGTAAAAAAAATTTCTCTGATTTTAATTGGGCTCTGATTCCCATTTTTATTTTATTTATTTTTATTTGTCAATAAAAATAAATATGGTAATATTTATCTATGGTAATATACATAGATAAAACATTGTTTATAGACATAAGATGGGTACTGATAAGCGGGAACATTAGGACAGGGACGGTAGGCACGCTGGTGCACTTATACACGCCCCTTACTGACCTCTTAGGAATCGGGTGAGGTCGACAGTGGACAGTCTAAGGGTAAAGTTTTGGGGGTTTGGTGACGAAACCACAATGTCAGGTAGTGAGTTCCAGGCATTTACCACTCTGTTGCTAAAGTCGTATTTTCTACAGTCAAGTTTGGAGCGGTTCACTTTGAGTTTGTATCTGCTGTGTGCTCGTGTATTGTTGTGGTTGAAGCTGAAGTAGTCATTGACAGGAAGGATGTTGTAGCAGATAATTTTATGAGTTATGCTTAGGTCGTGCCGAAGGCAACGTAGTTCTAAGCTTTCTAAGCCCAGGATTTCAAGTCTGGTTGCGTAAGGTATTCTGTTGCGAGTAGAGGAGTGGAGGACTCTTCTCGTAAAGTATCTCTGGACACTTTCTAATGTATTTATGTCCGATATGCGGTGTGGGTTCCAGACAGATGAGCTGTATTCAAGGACTGGTCTGGCGAATGTTTTGTATGCTCTGGTTAGTAGTGTGATATTACCGGAGAAGAAGCTACGTAAGATTAGCTTCTACGTAAGATACATAATACCACTTTCTGTCAATGAGCTTTCAAGCTCATCATGTGTTCCCCCAAAAGACCCCTGAAGACCCCACCCATTTCTTCCGAGTCGCTGGGACTACAGTGCACCTGTCACTGCATCTGGCTAAGGATGATGGGTATTAACAGCCCATTCCTGGCTTCAGAAAGCTTGCGCTGGGGAGAAAAAACACACGCCTGCGTAGCTTGTCCGATTGGGCCACAAACCCTAACTGAACATTGGGGCAGAGAACGTGCCAGAGGCTGGAAAAACTAAAAACCGGCTTGGAGACATTAAAATGTTTATATTGAATGCACCATTGTCGAGAATCCAGCCAAGGTCAAAACCTAGGATAAACTCTGCATTATGTTTAATGCCTGGCAGTAGGTGAAGGATTTAAGGATTTGCAATCGCTGTGCCAAGCCCAGCCATTTCCAGAGCAGCTCCAAATCTGGCGTGACTCGCTGAACAATCACACTGCTTAGCAAGAGTAGTCCGCCCCCCCCCCCCCGATTGTGGTCCTAAGTCGAGGATGAACCATAGGGTTATCCTTCCATTCCCCACCACCATCCAGTCAGAGCTGAAGAAGCTTCTTGGATGAGAAGCGAAATGTCTTCAAAGAAAAAAAACAAGAAAGTCCAGTTGCCTTGACAGACGAGGTGGCTCAGTGGCTAAGACCCTGAACTTGTCGATCAGAAAGGTTGGCAGTTCAGCGGTTCAAATCCCTAGTGTAGGTCTCCTGCGTGAGCAGGGGGTTGGACTAGATGACCTCCAAGGTCCCTTCCAACTCTGTTACTGTTAAACCTCTTGAAAAAAGCACCGTTGGGAGACCCCCATAGGGTTATTTCCTGCTCCTAATTATGGCGGTAGAAACAGCTTTATATTTACATGTATGCTTTAATAATAATAATAACAGAGTTGGAAGGGAGCTTGGAGGTCTTCTAGTCCAACCCCCTTGCTTAGGCAGGAAACCCTACACCACTTCAGACAAATGGTTATCCAACAAGGTTGTGTGAATGCATTCCAGTCTGGGAAAGGCAGAGGGAGGTAAACCCCTGATCTCCTGAACCCGCAGCCAGATTAACACCCAACCAGGAACAGAGGTTGATCATTCAGGGCTGACTTTTAGCCATGGGTTATTTCTGGCCATGGCCAGATCTTGCCCCAGCCCTAACCGCTGCGACCAACAATCCAGGTTTCTCGGGCTGCAAACATCTGGGCAGGTTCAACTTGCAGGGAGGGTTTAATAACAATAGCAGAGTTGGAAGGGACCTTGGAGGTCTTCTAGCCCAACCCCCTGCTCAAGCAGGAGACAATGCCAGACAAATGGCTGTCCAATCTCCTCTTAAAAACCTCCAGTGTTGGAGCACCCACAACTTCTGGAGGCAAATCATTCCACTGGTTGATTGCAATAAGTGATAGAATAACAAGAGTTGGAAGGGACCTTGGAGGTCTTCTAGTCCAACCCCCTGCTTAGGCAGGAACCCCTACACTACTTCCTATTGCACGAAGCCCTGAGTCCTACGGGATGGGGCGGCCTATAAGAACTTTTAATTAAATTTAAATTAAATTAAATTCAGACAAATGGTTGTCCAACAAGGTTGTGTGAATGCATTCCAGTCTGGGAAAGCCCTGATGGGCACTAGGGGGGCAGGGACAGGTGGGAAAAAAAGCCCCCCCAAAAGGGGGGGAAGTGACTGAGTTAGGGTTTTTTTTTTGGGTGGGGGGAGATGCAACCCAGGAACCAGCAGAGATAAAAAGACCTGCATCTTGAGCCCGGGGAAAGGGATGCTGTGGGGGCTAGGGGACCCCCGCCTGCCCGCCCCCCCAGTGTCCCCCCCCCATCGTTAGGCTCCGCCCCCGCCCCGCCCCCGCCGAGGGATGAGGTAATGTGGGAAGCAGCCGCGCGGCTGAAGTTAAAGCGCCGCCGCCGCAGAACCCGGGAGCGGGATCTCCAGCCGGGTGCCCGCGCCGGACCGAACCATGACGGACCGCTGCAGCCTCTGGAGCGCCTTGTCGGCCGCCGCTTGCTGCTTCTACCGCGGCTCCTTCATGCAAGTTCAGGTGAAGGAGGGGAGGGGTCGGCGTGGGACCCCCACCACCACCCCTGCCTGGGGGATGGCAGGCAACCCAGGGCTGGGGTGGCTTTCTCCCCCACCACCCCCGCTGGCTTTGCACAAAATTGGGGAGGGGGCTGGATGGAGAGAGGAATTGGGTGGGGGGTCGCAGGAGCATGCCTCCTTCCAAAGCTCTGCCAGCGTTTTCTTTTTTTTTCCTTTCCCCCTTTGTGTGCTGCAGAAGCCGGCAGCCGGCAACCCCGGAATCCGGCGGAGTCTGGGTGGGGAGGGGGCGTCGCGCGGGGACCCGCTGGGTGGGTGGGTGGGCGCGAGGCAGCGAGCGGAGGGGGATTCCCCGCTTCCCAGGCGAGCTTCAAGGCAGAGGCTATTTGGGGAGGTGGGAGTGAAGGAATCGTATCTCCCACCCGTGTTTCCTGCCGGGTGGAAGCACACCTTGGGTGAGTGGGGGGTCTCTCCTGTCGGAGGGACAGAAGGGTGGGCTTTTATTTCTGGATGGGGTGGGGTGGGGTGGGGGTTAATTCTTGGAAGGAAGAGGGAAGGGGCTGGTCCCTGCCCTTGGTCAGCATCTTTCAGCATCCTCCAGGTGAAACCCACCCACCCACTCTGTAAAACCCGGCTGCCTTCAGCCCTTCTCCAGCACTGGAGGGCCCTTAGGTAGTGGCTGGGACTACAGCCCCCCATCCTCCCCAGCCAGCAGAGAGGTACTGCTCCGAGAAGGTGGGGGGGGCTTCCCCCCCTGCCCTCACCCTCTTGCTTGGCCTTCCAGAGGGCGAGGGGAGTGGTGAAGAAAGTGCCTCTAAGAGAAGAGGGGGAGGTTTGGGTTAGAAAAGTAGGGAGGAGGGAAACACACACACACCAAAGCACACTCACACACACTCTTCCCCCCTCCTCTTACTTCTGTGCAGAAATATGAGGTGGGTGGGGTTCTTTACACTCCCTCTCCTGTCACCCTGTCTATGGAGGAAGCGTCATCTTTCTTTGGACAAGGGCTGGTTGCGGAGGTCAGAGGTCAGGACAAGATCTCCCCCACCACTCCAGGGCAGCCAAGCTGAGATTGATGTTTACCCCCCCCCCCCACACACCCCAAGCCCCTTTCTTCCTCCTAGCTGCAGTGATCAGAGAAAATTCCTTGCTCCAGAAGGATTTACAAGCAGGGAATCCCTGGGGCAGGCAGGAACGAGAATAATAGAGAATAGCAAGAAAAGAGGGATAGGGTTTGGACTACAGTTCCCATCATTACTCGGCGGTGGGTCTTGCCTCTTCAGAAGGGAAGAGGACGCCTGCCAAGCTGTGAAAGATAAATCCACCCCTCCATTCTATCTGTCCCTCTTACCCATCTACCCACCCACCTATCACACAAAGATAGGTGTTAAGAGCCCCTAAAAGAGACAAATTATACAGTAGACAGGTTGGAAGGACAGAAAAGATACAGAGAAAACCCCTGTGTGTGTGTGTGTGTGTGTGTGTGTGTGTGTGTGTGTGTGTGTGTGTGTGTGTGTTCTCTCCAAATCCATCATTTGCCTATGATGTCATTGGCAATGCAGGACTCCACGAAAGCAGCCCTCCGAAATGTGCATCTTGCCATCCACTGGGCTGCAGCTCATCATCCCTTGAATGACAGCTGTCTCCTTCCCCACCCCGGGTCTCCTGTTTTGTGTCCCGCTTTCCTCGGAGGAGGGGGGGGTTTCTAGAAGGGGCTTCCCTTTGGGGAAGGGGGTTTCGGCTCCAAGGGCTCTCCCACTATCCCACACCCATACTCCTTCCTTCAAAGGGGTCTCCGTTTTAGAGGCAGAACCTCCCCTGCAGCGGAAGAGATGTTTGAAAGAAAGAAAAAATAATAATCATCATCATTTAAGGGGGTTGGTGATGACGTCCTTGCCAACCCGACAGAGAGAAGGAAAATGATTTCTACGCCCACCTCTTCCTGACCGGCGTTTTCTTAGTCATGCCGGGTGCCAACGTGTGAAGTAGCCAAGTGGGAATTAGTTCTCCAAGATAAAAAAGAGGAATTGGTGGAGGGGGCAAATAAACCTGGTTAACCGGTCAAACCTGAGCCTGTCAAAACCAGGATTGGTGGGGGTGGGGGTGCGGGTTGGAGGCAGCCCATCGGAACTGTCCGTGGTGCTTAAATGGGTTTCAAAACCAGCTAAGTTGAAAAATGAAGCGTTTGATGAAAAGTTAGAATAAGGGATAGAAATAAGAGAAAAGGGGAATATCAGTGTACACACACTTTTATGTAATAAAATAAGAGCAATGACAAGAGAAAACATGGAAGAATGGAAGAATGATAGATTGCAACTTTATATAAATATGTGTTACTGTTAGAAATACTGTATATAAGTTGGTTGAAAGTAAGAACTATTACTAATGCTATTCGTTTTATTTGTATTAGAATGTATGAAACCCAGGTGCCACACTGTTCACACATTTATATGTTTGTAAAAAATAATAAAAAACTTATATATACTTATATAAAGGCAAAAGGAAGCAGTATGCTCCCTCCCATATTTGGGTATACCAGGGTGATTCGACGAAAAAACCATATAACCCTTCCCTGGTACAAGCTGACACAGGAGGAGAGCCTGTGGCTTAGAGGTTAAAGGTACTGCCTTACAGGCAGGCTGCCCAGGTTCAAATCCCAGTAAGGGTATGGCTAGCTGATGAGAACTAAATAGCTTGAAATAGATCTATACTAGTCTCCCTTCATTTTCATTTTCATTTTCATTATCTATCTGTATCTGTATCTGTATCTGTATCTGTATCTGTATCTGTATCTGTATCTATATATCTATATCTATATCTGTCTATCTATCTATCTATCTATCTATCTATCTATCTATCTATCTATCTATCTATCTATCTATCTATCTATCTATCTATCTAATATATATATATATATATATATATATATATATATATATATATATATATATATATATATATATATATATATATATATATATATATATACACACACACACACACACACACACACACACACACACACACACACACACACACATATAGAGAGAGAGAGAGTTTGCTGGAGGTTTAGAGGAATTGAAAGAGATGGCTTGGCCCAACCTCAGTGGAGTTTTCATTGAGTTAAGGTCAATTGCTGGTGATTATGTGGTTTGTATGGATGTATCTCCTTAGAAATAGTTATGGAAACCTCTTTTTCTGGGTTTTTTCCCCTAGTTCTAAGGTTTGGGATTTATTTTTTTGTCAATCTCCCCTTGAAGTATTAACCAGGTCTAAATGTTGATCAAAGAAGGAATCGATGAAGATTGGTTAGGTGTGGCAGGGAAGAGAGGAATCAAATTTCTCCTGCTGACATTCTCTAATATAATTATTAGCTAGTCTGAAAGGCCAGACTAGCCGAACTGGGCCACCACGTAGAATATTTTAATTATTTTGCTACTTTTTTTTGCTTCTTGGCTTAGAATCTCAACAGTATTTTACGACCTACAGATCTGGTTTATGTTTTATTTAGGAGAACAGGTACAATCCCAGGATTCACACAAATGTTAGGCGGAGGCTCCGTCTTGGAGGTTCGAGAAATAGGAGATAATAGGTTTGGCTGCTTCTCTTTACGCAGGAATTTGTCTTGCCATGGGGTGAAGGATTCTGGGTTCTGATTCAGACCCAGTTTTCTCCCATTCTTGGCATTTCTCCCCGGGAATCTTATAGCAATCCCGCATTGGTCATGTCAGAAAATAGGCAATGCCCCTTTCATCTTCTTCACATCTGAACATCCCCTGCCCTTGAAGTCGATCCAAGATTCGATCTTGGGAGCCACTTGATTTTTTCCGCCTTATTGATCAGGCAATTCGGATGCCGATTTGCCTGGAAAGAATTTTATTCCAACTTTTTGTGTCTTCTTAAGAGCTCTCTGAATGAAGCTGGATGCCTTGCTATTTACCAGGTTTAAACTAGATTTTTTGCTGGTTTTTTTTTTTTTCATTCTTCAACACCCACTTTCCAACTTGGCCCCGGGATGGTGCATGTCATAAGTACGTGTCAGTTGCCAAGCGCCCGAAATTTTGATCACATAAGCTGTAAGGATGATGCTGGGATGGTCATAAGTGCGAGGACCTGTTGCAAGTCACTTTTATCAGGGTCATAACTTTACAACTGTTCATTTAGTGACCATTGTAAGCCAAGGACTAACTGTACAACTCCGATTTTAGCAACATATCCCTTTTATTTTTGCATCCTCTCACCTTCCTCTCTTGCAGTCAAAGATTGGGGTCCCAGAGCCCCCACATACCATAATTGCAGGACAGGGTCCCATTTTAAACATCTGAGCTTCTTGGATGAGTTTTGATCCCTCTGTGTGCCGATAACTCCAACAGTCATGGGCAATCTAGACTAATAAGATTTGTTGAAGCTTTTCCCAAACTGGATCCTTCCATACATTGATTGCACCTATCCGGAGCGACGCCTTGGGGACCCCTGTCTCCTCACAATTCCTCAGCTCTCCACCTGTTCTTTGGGGCAGAGGTATCTCTTGGCACCTGTCAAATGTGTCTGGTTCCTGCCTTGATGAACTCTGCGTGAATGGCTTGGTGTGTGTGTGTGTGTGTGTGTGTGTGTGTGTGTGTGTGTGTGTGTGTGTGTGTGTGTGTGTGTGTGTGTTTCAGCTGACAGCAGCATCTCTGCCTCTCTCCCCACCAATGGCAGCGCAGCCGGTCTTTGAAACAATTACATCATTGGCAGCCAATGAGAAGCCGGGGAAGGGATGCAGCATTTAGAGCAAGGGAAGGGATGGAGAAAGAGAGAGAGAGAAAGAGAGAGAGAGAGGGAGGGGAGAGAGAGAGAGAGAGAGAGAGAGAGAGAGAGAGAGAGAGAGAGAGAGAGAGAGAGAGAGAGAGAGAGAGAGAGAGGGAGGGAGGGAGGGAGGGAGGGAGAGGGAGAGAGGGAGAGAGAGGGAGAGGGAGGTTTGGGACAGACGCCCATCGGGTGAAACCCAACTCACGTTAAAAAGCAAGCCCCATTTCTCTAACTGAACTTCCATTGGAGCAATTTAATAAAAGGGAATTTGATCCCCCTCGCCCCGGTGCCGCCGCCTCCTCCTCCTCCTCCTCCTCCTCCTCCTCCTCCTCCTCCTCCTCCTCCTCCTCCTCCTCCTCCTCCTCCTCCTCCCTCTTTTGGCCTGGGTCAAAGGCAGTTGGGCCCCATGGAGCTGAGACATGACATCATTGTCTCTCCTTTCCCTGAGAGAAATGGAGAGGGTGGGATTGTATGCTTAAGGCTCAGGTGTTGGCCAGCGAGGCAAAACTCATCTTTATGCAGAAGGTTTCCTATCTAAATCTGTCATTATTATTCATTACCCCAGCAGGCTTCGCCCACAGAGGGGAGTCATTTAACCCTTTGCGGAAGAGAGCCGGTTTGTTAAAGCTTTCCCCCACGACTCCAAGAAAGCAGGATCCGACTCCAAGAAAGCTGGATCCGATGTTTCTTCCTCCTGTTTTCCCCCATAACCACTCCCCACAGGGGCAGCGATGGCACAGGTCCCCTGTTGAACTCCATCCTTTACACATTTGCACCCGGAATACGAAAGCAGCCGAGTTATTATCACTTGAAGTGTTGGTACCGCTTTATAATGCCTGGATAAGACCACACTTGGAATACTTGCATCCAGTTTTGGTCGCCACGATATTAAAAAAAAGACGTTGAGACTCTAGAAAGAGTGCAGAGAAGAGCAACAAAGATGATTAGGGTGCTGAAGGCTACAACATATGAAGAACGGTTGCAGGAACTGGGTTTGTCTAGTTTAACTCAATTAACTCAGCCTTCCGTCCTTCCGAGGTCGGTAAAATGAGGACCCAGATTGTTGGGGGCAATATTCTGACTCTGAAAACTGCTTAGAGAGGGCTGTAAAGCACTGTGAAGCGGTATATAAGTCTAAGTACTATTGCTATTAATGAAAAGTAGGACTAGGGGGTGACATGATAGCAGTAATCCAGTATTTGAGAGGCTGCCACAAAGAGGAGGGGGTCAACCTATTTTCTGAAGCATCAGAAGGCAGGACAAGAAATAACGGGTGGAAACTAATCAAGGAGAGAAGCAACCTAGAACTAAGGAGAAATTTCCTAATAGTGAGAACAATTAATCAGTGGAGTGGTTTGAATCCAGAAGTTGTGGGTGCTCCATCACTGGAGGCTTTTAAAAAGAGATTGGACAACCATTTGTCTGAAATGGTATAGGGCAGTGATGGCAAATCTTTTCGGCACCGAGTGCCGAAAAGGTCTCATGGAAATATTGTGCGTGCACGCTCATCAGGGCCGCGCTCCGGAAAAGCCAAACTTCCAGGTTCTAGCGCGCATGCGCACCCAACAATCAGCTGGCCGGTGTGCATGTGCAGGCTGGTTTTCGGCACTGCCACGCGTGCGAAGGGATCACGCTCCGGAAAAGCCGAACTTCCGGGTTCTGGCACGCATGCGACCCAACAATCAGCTGGCCGGTGCCCATGCGCGCACCGGTTTTCGGCACTGACGCGCGCACGGACAGCTGATTCCAGAAACCCGGAAGACAAACAGGCAAGGCCGCGCGTGCCAGGTGACGTAGCTCCGCATGCCACTTTGGGCACGCGTCCCATAGGTTCGCCATCACGGGTATAAGGTTTCCCGCTTGAGCAGTGGGCTGGACTGGAAGACCTCCAAGGTCCCTTCCAGCTCTATTCTGATTGATTGAACATGTACTGCCAATGTCACAATATGCACCCATTTTCATCCGCAGCGATTAGGAATGGGTGTAGGGTCTGCCAAGTAGCTTGGACAGTGACAATAATTGCTACAAAGTCTTCCAGAGTCCGGGGTGAGTTTAAATTGGCTTGGCTGATCCAAGCTTCTTAAGACTTCACCACAGTGATCGGAGCAGTAGAAAAAATAGAAGGGGAAGAATTTTGCGTGTGCTCAGTGTTCTCTCTCTCTTACTCTCAGTCTCTTGGCTGAGAGGTTCATCTTCACGGGTTTTTTTTTTCTCCCACTGAATGCACTCAATTGACTAGGTAATCGGACCGCCGAGACTCGGAAGGGAGTCGGCGGTGTCTGACCTCCCCCTCACGCCGTCGGGATGGTGTTAATTTTCCACGTCTTTGTAAATGCATCCTCATGCCTATGAAATCAGCGTTGGCACGGACATACCCGTGGCACAATCGTTGGCAAACAGGTCGGGATTCATTCCGCGGGCATGCAAGGAGTCTGCCCGGTTTGTTTCATCTTGGTTGGCTGGTTGGAGGAAGATTGTGAGCCAAGAAACGGTTTTGTCTCCAAAGCTGCGAGAAAGCCGAGCCGGGTGGCAAACAATTGAAATACTTTCTTGGCTCGGAGTGATGTCATTCCCCCGCCAATTTTCTCCTTTTCAACCAGGTGGACGTTGTGCGGTTGAATTCTTCTTCTTGTACAATAGAAACGGTCTCCCAAGGTTGTGGATTTTAGGGTTTGAGGATCTCTCCTTCGAGCCAAATATTAGTTTGGCTTATTACACCATTGCTAAGCACACACACACACACCACTTTCACAACGTAAGACCGTGGCACCCATCTCTAAATCCATGCACAGTAAACGACGATGATACGGTTGCAAGCAAAATTCAACTGCAATGGCATTTAAAAAAAAAAACAACTCCTACAATTCAGAAAAGCTAAAACCACAGAGGCTGTTTAAAAAGGACCCCTGGCTAGAAGCTGAAAAAGGGAAAAAATTTAAGGGCAGAAAACGGTGGGTAGATTTCTTTAGGAGAAGCAAGGTAGAAATGAGCCTTAACTTCACCATCAAGACTGGCCGTCAATCAGGATCCCTCTTGAGATAGGAGCTGGGGCCTTCTTTCTTCTATACTGGGAGGGTTTGCTGCTAGCTCTCCGTGATCTGGAGAGCAGGGGATGGAAGCAGCTGCTGCAATAATTGGTCAAGCAAGGTGGAGGGGGGGGGTGGTAACCTGCTGGGTTTGCCTGCCGGCAAAACTTTGGCTTATCCTCCATGTCTCTTGAGATTTAGATTTAGATTTATTATTAGAGTTGGAAGGGACCTTGTAGGTCATCTAGTCCAACCCCCTGCTCAAGCAGGAGTTCCTACACCCTTTGAGACAGATGGCAGTCCAGTCTCCCCTTGAAGGTCGCAAGTGTTGGGGCTCTCACAACCTCCGCTGGCAAGCTGTTCCACTGGTTGATCGCTCTCACTGTCAGAAAGTTTCTCCTCACTTCCAGGTTGAATCTCTCCTTGGTCAGCTTCCATCCGTTATTCCTTGTTTGGCTTTCTGGTGCCATAGAGAACAGCCTGACCCCCTCCTCTCTGTGGCAGCCCCTCAAGTATTGGAAGACTGCTATCATGTCACCCCTGGTCCTTCTCTTCGCCAGACTGGCCAAGCTCAGTTCCTGCAACCGCTCTTTGTATGTTTTGTTTTCCAGACCCTTTATCATCCTGGTTGCTCTCTTCTGCACTTTCTCTAGGGTTTCAATGTCTTTTTTGTAGTGTGGTAGATGCTCAGGCCACATCCGTGTCTCCCCCAAATAAGCAGCTCCGTGCTCGGAGAAGCAGAAGGGTGATTGTGTCATCCTGCAGGGAAGGTTGACTCAGCCTTCCATCCTTCCGAGGTGGGTAAAATGAGGACCCAGATTGTTGGGGGCAATATGCTGAACTCTGTAAACCGCTTAGAGAGGGCTGTAAAGCACTGTGAAGCGGTATAGAAGTCTAAGTGCTATTGCTATTGCAGGAGGGTTACAACGGAGGCAAGGGTGACAGAAGCCTTCAGAAGAGATTCGTCCTAGGCTTCCAGCTGCCAGCCGCAGGCTCAAACGCGCACGAGTCGTGCCCTGGACAATCAAGTGGATCTCCGCCGCGCGAGCCTCTGCTGCCAACTGGCCATTCGCCGCCCTCGAAACCACTTCAACAACTCATGTCAGCCGATGGGCCCGTTTCCTTTTGGCTGCCTTCCCAGTTCGCAGGGAAGCACAGCAAACCACGTGGGTGCCATTCAGGCATTGCCCCATGTGTGCTGAACCGAAGGCTGGGAGAAGTGGCGTCATCGGTCCCGCCGTTTGATTGCAGCTTCCCACGAGTTCGTGCGGCCTTTTTTTTTTTTCTTAAAAGCGCCGAGAAAGAGCTGGGCCCAACCTGGTTTTCTGCCTCAGAAGTAAAAAAAAAAAAATGGCGGTCCCCAGACAAACCAAGTTACTCGTCACTCCGGTTTGCCTTTCAAAAAAATAAATGGGTTCTCTGATCAGGCCAACTTTGAGGAATCAATCCGCTCGTCCTGTTCTTTCTCCTATCCCTAGTTTTAAAAAATCAATGCTTTTTCTTCAAAATCTTCTATTTGGGGATGCCACAAGTTATCGCTTCAGGGCGGACCGACTTCACAGCTCTCCCCTTTCATTTGGGTTGGTTGGCGGATGACTGAAAAGTCTCTTTTTCTTCTTCTCCGCAGTTCTCCAAGGAGAAGTACATCCTCGACTCCTCGCCGGAGAAGCTTCACAAGGAGTTGGAAGAAGAGCTGAAGCTTAGCAGCTCCGACCTGAGGAGTCACGCCTGGTATCATGGCCGCATCCCCCGGGAGGTGAGAGCTTCTGGCCGGGAGGACCTCTGGCCAACATGGGACCAGAAGTTGGGTTGATCAAGAGAAGGGAGAGGAATCAGCTTGGGGGTGTGCTGGTGCCCCTCAACCTGGGTGCCTTAGGTGGGTGGCACAAATCAGTGCTGGGATTCAAAAAAATGTTTACTACCGGTTCTGTGGGCGTGGCTTGGCGGGCGTGGCTTGGTGGGCGTGGCAGGGGAAGGTTATTGTAAAATCTCCATTTCCTCCCGATCAGCTGGGTGGTATTTACCGGTTCTCCGAACTACTCAAAATTTCCGCTACCAGTTCTACAGAACTGGTCAGAACCTGCTGAATCCCACCTCTGACACACACACACACACACACACACACACACACACACACACACACACACACACACACACACACAAACACCAGTGGTGTGATTCAATTTTTTTTACTACCGGTTCTGTGGGTGTGGATTGGTGGGCGTGGCAGGGGAAGGATACTGAAAAATCTCCATTCCCTCCCAATCAGCTGGGACTCGGGAGGCAGAGAATACATGGCGGCGGGGCCAGTCAGAGGTGGTGTTTACCGGTTCTCCGAACTACTCAAAATTTCTGCTAGCGGTTCTCCAGAACTGGTCAGAACCTGCTGAATCCAGAGGTGGGTTCCTCCCGGTTCAGACTGGTTCGCCCGAACCGGTAGCAAGCCACTGGTGACATCATGATGACATCACGGAACCAGTTCTGTCGGTGCCTGTCCGTGGACACCGCCATCTTGTTTTTTGCATTGGGGAGGGATTTTTTCCCCGGGGTTTTTTCCTTATGCGCAGAAGCCGAGTTTCTGGCATGGCGCATGCATCACCATCTTCTTTTTGGCTTTTGGGGGGGGGATTTTTTGGGATTTTTCGGCACTGCGGAGGAAGCGAACCGGCAGAGAGGTAAGTTAGAACCCACCCCTGGCTTAATCCCACCTCTGGTACAAATGGAGGGACATGTAGTTGAGTCTCTTCAGGATAGGAAGGCTGAAGGTATGTACTTTTACTGCATCACATTATTAATTGTACGGAGAAAATAATTGTGTGAGGATTGCAAGGTAAGCTAAAAACTCTTTGGAGATGAGAGGGTCACTGCTGGTTCCTGAATGGGGTCCCTCTCCCCAGAGGGACCCTCTATATCCTTGGGGTAATCTAGGATCTTGTTTTTTGCATTTTTGGGGCGCACCTTAATATTGGAAGTATTTATTTATTTATTTATTTATTTTGTTATTCTTATATGCCGCCCAACTCCCGAAGGACTCAGGGCGGCGTACAACAGGAAAAAATACAAGAATAATCAAAATGCAAGTGATTAAAAAAAACAAATACAAATTTTTAAAAACAATATTAAAACAACAACATTCATTCGATATCATACATACTTGGGGGGTGATCTCAGGTGGATTAAGCTATCCCCCCCCACCTGCAGGAAAAGCCATGTTTTAACGGCTTTTCGGAAGGCCAGCAGAGTGGGGATGGTTCGGGTCTCTGGGGGAAGTTGGTTCCAGAGCACGGGGCCAGCCACAGAGAAGGCTCTCCCCCTAGGGCCCGCCAGCCGGCATTGTTTGGCCGACGGGACCTGGAGGAGGCCAACTCTGTGGGCCCTAACCGGTCGGAGGGAAGTATGAGGCAGAATGCGGTCCCGAAGATATCCTGGTCCTAAGCCATGAAGGGCTTTAAAGATGGTGATCAACACCTTGAATTGGACCCGGAGACCGATGGGCAACCAATGCAGCTGGCGGAGTATAGGTGTAACGTGGGTGTACCTTGGCACACCCACCACAGCACGCGCAGCCGCATTTTGTACCAGTAGGTACCTAGGGACAGGCGCTTTTCAATGTTGTATGTGTGTGATTTCAATGTTTCCAAAACCGAAGCAATGTAACCAAATGCTGCTTTTCCTGCTCCCTCTCCAGCGTAGCGCCAGGCTTATTATATTCTCTGCAGATGCTCAGAGGCCCCCTGCTGCAATCTTTGCAGCCGCGGCCTGCCACTCAGAAGACTAAATAGCACTAGCTAGGTTCCTTGGATAAAACCCTAACATACTGGATTATTATTATTTTTTTAAAGTTACTCATTGATTTGCATTTATATTTATTCATCGAGTTTGTACCCTTCTCACCGAAGCGATTCCGAGCACGTAGGGCAGTTTATTTTATTTTATTTTATTTTATTATTTTATTTTATTTTATTTTATTTTATTTTATTTTATTTTATTATTTTATTTTATTTTATTTTATTATTTTATTTTATTTTATATTTTATTTTATTTTATTATTTTATTTTATTTTATTTTATTTTATTTTATTTTATTTATTTATTTTATTTTATTTTATTTTATTTTATTTTATTTTATTTTATTATTTTATTTTATTTTATTATTTTATTTTATTTTATTATTATTTTATTTTATTTTATTTTATTTTATTAATTTAATTTAATTTAATTTTATATTTTATATTTTATATTTTATATTTTATATTTTATATTTTATTTTTTATTTTTTATTTTTTATATTTTATTTTTTATTTTTTATTTTTTATATTTTGTTTGTTTGTTTGTTTGTTTGTTTGTTTGTTTGTTTGTTTGTTTGTGAGATTTATATACTGCCTCACAGTGCAAGCACTCTCTAAGCGGTTTACACCAGTAAGCAATGTATATTTATATTGCCCCCAACAATCTGGGTCCTCATTTTACCTACCTCGGAAGGATGGAAGGCTGAGTCAACCTTGAGCCGGTGAGATTTGAACCGCTGACCTGCGGAGCACGGTCAGCTAATGTGGCCTGCAGTACTGCCTCTAACCACTGCGCCACCTCGGCTCTTCATATCCTGTTTTCCCAGCAGGGCTCACCTCTTCATATCCCCTGTCTGGATTGATTTATTCTTTGTTTATTCATAAAATTTCCCCAGGTGTCGGAAAGCCTGGTGCAACGAAACGGGGATTTTTTGATCCGCGACTCGCTCACCAGCCTGGGCGATTACGTGCTGACTTGCCGCTGGCGGAACGAGCCCCTCCACTTCAAGATCAACAAGGTGATGGTGAAATCCGGCGAAGGGCGCACTCACATCCAGTACCTCTTCGAGCAGGAGAGTTTCGACAACGTCCCGGCCTTGGTGCGCTTCTACGTAGGGAACCGTAAGCCCATCTCGGAACAGAGCAATGCCATCTTCTACTGCCCCATCAACCGCACCTTCCCACTGCGCTACCTGGAGGCCAGCTACGGACTCGCCAATGGGAAGCACAGCAGCTCCCATAGCCACTCGGGCCACAAAGGCGGGCACATCAAAAGGAGGAGCATTACCATGACGGACGGGCTGACCGCCGACAAGATCACAAGGAGCGAGGGATGTCCCACCAGGTAAAAATCTCGGAAAAACTTCGTTCTTGGGAGGACAGAGGTTCCCTTGCGCCCACATCCCAAAAGGGGGATTGGCAAATTGTAGGGGCGAATCTTCAGTTTTGCAATGGGGTTTTAATTATACAGATCTTATATCATTCCGACGACGACAACAATAATAATCATCTGAATCTTTTCACTATTGAATCAAACTTGTAAATTATACACATTTTATATTTTATTTATTTATTTATTTTGTGAGATTTATATACCGCCTCACAGTGCAAGCACTCTCTAAGCAGTTTACACCATTAAGCAATGTATATATTTACATTGCCCCCAACAATCCGGGTCCTCATTTTACCTACCTCGGAAGGATGGAAGGCTGAGTCAACCTTGAGCCGGTGAGATTTGAACCGCTGACCTGCGAATCAGTGTCAGCTAAAATGGCCTGCAGTACCTGCCTCTAACCACTGCGCCACCTCTTTGCAATGGGTTTTTAATTATACAGATCTTATATCATTCCTACGACGACAATAATCATCTGAATCTTTTCAATATTGAATCAAACTTGTAAATTATACACATTTTACATAAGACATATCTTATAGAAAAGGGTAGTAATTGTTCAAATTATATGTTATTAATTCTAAATTCAATTTAATCTAATCCATCATATGTCAATCTAATGAGAGAAAAAATAAAAGAAAGAAAAAGCAAAAGCTAATAGAATGGGGATGGAAGGGAAATATCTACAGTATAAGAATGAAATATTTGGGATATTAAAAGAGAATGGATGATTGATGGTGGAACATCATAGAATTTTGTTCAGAATTGTCCTATTATATCTAATTGTGTTAATATGATTAGTTGTGCATAGGTTTGGTATGTAATTAATCAGTATAATTATTTAGTTAAAAGGTTTTTTCATAGGGCTTTCTGCTTTTCAAGGAAATGGTTTTTTTCGGTTTCTATGTTGTTTCTTTTTTTTTTCCCCAACGCTACCCGTCAAAGCTGGGTTTCATGCATCAGGCCCCCATCTACCACTCTGCTCAGTTGTTTGGGGCGTGGGAGATTTTCACCCATTTTAATCTCTTTCTCCTTTAGTGTCTCCTTGCCGCATCACCGGGACATCATTCGGAACTGCGCCGTCAGCGTGGATCAAATTCAAGACCTCCACTCCCCAATGTCACCCATCGCCGAGACCCTGGCCACTGCAGCTTACAGCACCGGTAGGCAGGGGGCATTGTCCGAAGGAGGCAAAACAGTGGGGTGTGTGGATTTATTGAAACCCCGCGTATATGTTTTAACCAATCTAAAATAGAGGCTTCAAAGATTCAGAGAGTTTCAAAACGCAATAGCTGCGCCTGCATAATACCCTTCATCCGATTCCTGAATTTTTCTGGGTTTGTATCACACACATACAACTGCGAGAATCCACCTCTGACTACAAAGACAAAATATGTGTGTTGTGGACAGCATGACACAACGTCGACCCTGTCGTGCTTGTGATCTCGCAGGCAAGAATTTTGGGGCCTCCGATGTTGCAAGACCCATTTTGTTATTTTCCTTCCGTTGCTCCACCGTGCAAAAAGCGGTCTGTTTGACCACAAACACACCGGTCAGCTGAATGCTTGCAGGATGCTGAACCACAAAGATTCTAGCCGAAGTTCAGGGTTTTTTTTTTTTAAAGCTTGTCAGGATGCAGCCGCCAGGTTTTTTCTGACCCAGATAAGCCCCTTGTTTTAAAGACGCAGGCAAAGTAATTCATCGTAGAGGAGAAGAAGGTGATGAAATAAATGGTAATCGTCTAAGGGTGACTTGCAAGACGTCATTCTGTTCTTTGGAGACTTTTAATTTTAAAATGCACTTAGACCAGACAGCCCTTCTAATTGGATATTCTTTAGGGGGGGAAACAGAAATCATGCAGGAAATGTGATTATCTTAAAAATTAAGATTTGAATGCAGAAAGCTCCAGTTTTGTATCTGTGAACAACCATTTAAATATGAGCCAGCAGTGTGCAGCAGCTGCCAAAAAAGCCAACACAGCTCTAGGCTGCATTAACAGAGGGATAGAATCAAGATCGCGCGAAGTGTTAATAACACTTTATAATGCCTTGGTAAGGCCACACTTGGAATACTGCATTCAGTTTTGGTCGCCATGATGCAAAAAGGATGTCGAGACTCTAGAAAGAGTGCAGAGAAGAGCAACAAAGATGATTAGGGGACTGGAGGCTAAAACATATGAAGAACGGTTGCAGCAACTGGGTATGTCTAGTTTAATGAAAAGAAGGACTAGGGGAGACATGATAACAGTGTTCCAATATCTCAGGGGCAGCCACAAAGAAGAGGGAGTCAAGCTATTCTCCAAAGCACCTGAGGGCAGAACAAGAAGCAACGAGTGGAAACTAATCAAGGAGAGAAGCAACTTAGAACTAAGGAGAAATTTCCTGACAGTTAGAATAATTAATCAGTGGAACAGCTTGCCTCCAGAAGTTGTGAATGCTCCAACACTGGAAGTTTTTAAGAAGATGTTGGACAATCATTTGTCTGAAGTGGTGTAGGGTTTCCTGCCTAAGCAGGGGGTTGGACCAGAAGACCTCCAAGGTCCCTTCCAACTCTGTTTGTTGTTGTGGTTGTTGTTGTTATTGTCATTGTCATTGTCATTGTCATTATCATTATTATCTTTAAGCTGAAGCATTTGGGTGCCCTCCCTATAGCTCCTTGGCCATCCGCACTTATGAAGATATAACATTCATAAACTTTACTAGTTGAACTGACTCTTCCAATTCCTTTTTTTTTTTTTTTGAAGATTTTGAAAGAGTCCTAATTTTTGGAACTACTAAAGTGCACTCAGCTAGTAGCAACACCACTTGGTGCAAAATGTGTGCTTCAATTTCACGTGCATGCACTACTTTCCAAAATGATGCACAATGTCGCGCCGAGCCATTCCTGCAGGTTGAGGGCCTGCAAATATTCAACATGTGGGAAAAACAACCTTCCTTCCTTCCTTCCTTCCTTCCTTCCTTCCTTCCTTCCTTCCTTCCTTCCTTCCTTCCTTCCTTCATTCATTCATTCATTCATTCATTCATTCATTTATTCCTTTATTTTTTTGCAGTTACTCGTCTCAAACCACAAGCGAGCCAAGCTGGCAACGGTGCCGCCCCGTCGTCCCCGGTCATCCGACGCTCTAGCGAGCCGCAGCTATGCCAGGGGAACGGCAGTAAGAGCGAGCTGTCGGACAGCCCCCACTCAACCCCTTCCCACGGATGCTCCAGGGCTTCCCCTTCTCCGTCTGCCAGCAGCTACAGCGACCCAGATTCAGGACATTACTGCCAGCTTCACCCGCCCTCTCCGGTCCAGTGGGACAGGCCGACGCCCGACAACAAAGTGATGCCAACCAAGAGCTACGTGGAGAGGCTAAAGGGGGACGAATGCCAGCGAGGGTTTGTCCTCAATGGCTCTGAAGGAGAAGCGGGGTCCAGAAAGAGGCTGGAGCAGGACATAGTGGGTTTTGTGATCCCGGTGGTGGAAAGGACATCCTCGTTCAACCCCGCCCTGTTCCACTCTTTGCTCATTCCGGGAGAAAACAAGCCTCTGGAAATGATGGTGCTGAAGAAGATCAAGGAACTGCTCGCCGAAGGAGACGCGAGGACTCTCGCCAAGCATATCACCCACGTGGATTGCCTGGTACGGGGAGGGGAGGACAGCGGCAGGGTGTCAAGGTTGTTCGATAGGAAGGGGAGGATGCTCCGGTCTTGTCCTTTTCACAGCCAATATAACTGTCTCAGGCAATCCGCAGGGAGACGGCGCGATCTGCACACATCAGCAGAAAGTCCACTTCAGTCCCGCTCGGAAAAGACATCGGGCGGGGGGGAAAAATCCACAAGATTGCTAGAGAGAAGGAAGTGCATGATGCCCGTAAGGAAGATGAGGCCAGATAAGAAATAGTTTGCTATTTTTTTTTAAAAAAAAGAATCTCTCTTTTGATCTGGTTTGGAGCCACGTCTCTGTAGATGTCGGTCAGCCATCTCTCCCGAGCGTTTTCTTTTACTTCAAGCACCGGTTGGTGGGAACTGAATCTGTGTTTGGTGGGAGTGGGTTTTTTTTTTTTTGGCCCATCTCTGTCTTCTGGTCTTTTCTTTAATCAGAGCCCAGTGTGCTTGGAAATTAGGATAGGAATAAAAAAAAGGGAAGCTGTAGAGGTTCTGGCTAGAAACTTGGATGGGTTGGGAGTTCTAGTTCTCCCGTAGAGATGGGTGTCTTTGGGTTATTCTCTTTTAGCCCAACTGGGGGCAAAGATCATTTAGGATGGTCTTTTGGGATCAGATCTGCCCAGGATAGATTGCTCCAGATAAATCATCTTCCAGAAAATTGGGGGATGACTTTTATTGTAGGGTCTCCAGTAGCGGGTTCTCAATCCCGTCGCTGCCGGTTCGCTCGTGAGTGCACATGTGCGGAAGCGCCCCGGGTAGGTGAGCGGAACCTCCTACTGGTAATGCGCTCTACATGGGGCTACCCTTGAAGAGTATTCGGAGACTTCAACTGGTGCAAAATGCGGCTGCGCGTGCTGTGGTGGGTGTCTCAAGATACACCCACGTAACACCCATACTCCGCCAGTTGCATTGGCTGCCCATTGGTCTCCGGGTACAATTCAAGGTGTTGATCATCATCTTTAAAGCCCTACATGGTTTAGGACCAGGTTACCTCCGGGACTGCATTCTACCTCATACTTCCCTTCGACCGGTCAGGTCCCACAGAGTGGGTCTCCTCCGGGTCCCGTCAGCCAAACATTGCCGACTGGCGGGGCCTAGGGGGAGGGCCTTCTCTGTAGGGGCCCCTGCTCTCTGGAACCAACTTCCCCCAGAGATCCGAATCATCCCCACCTTGCTGGCCTTCCGAAAAGCCATCAAGACATGGCTCTTCCTGCAGGCAGGGTTCTGAGACAATTTTACATCTGAGGTCTCCCCCACGTATGCATGGCATTGTATGTTTTTCTTTTTAACTTTTTTAAAATTGTTTTTAATGATTTTATTGTTTGGTGTTCTTTAAAATGCTGTACGCCGCCCTGAGTCCTTAGGGAGCAGGGCGGCATAGAAGAACTTCCAAATAAATAAATAAATAAATAAATAAATAAATAAATAAATAAATAAATAAATAAATAAATAAATAAATAAATAAATAAATAAATAAATAAATAAATAAATAAATAAATAAATAAATAAATAATAAAATAAA
>JALIGW010000026.1:8020206-8054677 GCA_023053685.1 Diadophis punctatus similis
TCTAGTCCAACCCCCTGCCTAGGCAGGAAACCCTACACTACTTCAGACAAATGGTTATCCAACATCTTCTTAAAAACTTCCAGTGTTGGAGCATTCACAACTTCTGGAGGCAAGATTAATTGTTCTAACTGTCAGGAAATTTCTCCTTAGTTCTAAGTTACTTCTCTCCTTGTTTAGTTTCCACCCATTGCTTCTTGTTCTACCCTCAGGTGCTTTGGAGAATAGCTTGACTCCCTCTTCTTTGTGGCAGCCCCTGAGATATTGGAAGACTGCTATCATGTCTCCCCTGATCCTTCTTTTCATTAAACTAGACATACCCAGTTCCTGCAACCGTTCTTCATATGTTTTAGCCTCCAGTCCCCTAATCATCTTTGTTGCTCTTCTCTGCACATTTTCTAGAGTCTCAATATCCTTTTTACATCGTGGCGACCAAAACTGAATGCAGTATTCCAATATAAAATAAGGATAGGCCTTAATTCACACTGGAGAAAGTGGGGTGGGAATGGAATCGAGGTATCTTCCAGAGCTCGGTCAGTAGAAATGAAAGTATCGGAATCTGCCCTTTTCTTGTCTAGTAGCCAGTGGATTTAGGACTCACTAACGTAGCCCTTAAGTTATAAATTTTGGGGAAAAGTTGCAATTGGGAACAATTTAGGAAAAAAAAAGAAACATTTGTGTCAGGGGTGGGTTCCTAATTTTTTTTCTACCATTCTGTGGGTGTGGCTTATTTTGTGGGTGTGGCTTGCCAGCCATGTGACTGGGTGGGTGTGGCTTGCTGGTCATATATTAGTTATTTCAGAGAGAATGTTACTACTATTTTTGCTATTTTATACCTTACATGAAAAGCTTTGCATACAAAGTGTGTGTTACACCATGGCAACACAGCAACCTTTATATGCAGAAAATGCTATAGTTAAAAGAGAAGCAAGTCTCATACAGCATTTTTGGTTTCAGTCATGGATTCCTTAGACGAAAATATTGAGGACTGTTAAAAGAACAGTATCTTTTAACAGTCCTCAATGTTTTCGTCTAAAGAATTACAGTATAAAACTGTATAAAATTAACAGTATAAAAGGTTAAGCTTTCGGAAAACGCCCACTTTGGGAAGCTTTAGGCATTTAAAAAAATGGCGGTGCCCAGGCACCGGCAACCGACCGCACCGGTACTGTGACGTCACCAGTGGGCCGCTACCGGTGCTATAGAGTGGACCGCACTGGTAGGAACCCACCACTGATTTGTGTCTGAAGAGGAGAATTGTAGCCACTTAGATCAATAACTAAGTAGAAGTATTAAGAAGATCTCATCACCGTCCTGTCCATCTCTTGGTTCTGGTTTCAGTATAGTTTTAAAATCTTAAATCGGTGGTTTTAATATTTTAAATTTTTCTATTTTGTTTTGTAAGGCGCCCAGAGTCCCCCTATAAGGAAAGATGGGTGGCATGAGAATTTAATAAATAAAAGTAGAATGCGTATCCCTCCCCTAAATCCTTCTTCAAATGTTGCCTCCAAGCCAGTATTACACATGAAGTCTAAACAGGAAGAGACAATCTAAAGGAAGTTAGCATACTGCACACACACCCAAATTTTTATCCAGAAAGCCCCAAAGACCCTCTAAAATTTTGAGAAGCAGAAGCTCACGCAGGGGAAGCTGACCCTGAAGAGCAGCTACATTGCTTAGACAACCCCATTGTTGTGGCCGGCCAGCAGAGCTGGCAGCAGATTTGGACAGTGAGGAGGTTGGGGGGGGGGAACATGGGCCAGTCCTGGAGTCTGGGGAAGGCTCTGCGTCGGAGGCAGAGATGGGGCCAGGGCAGTCCGACAGTTATGAGCTGTCTTTGGAGTCAGACATCAATGAGGCAGACGAACAGCTGGAGCCTGTTCCCAGTGTGCGCATACGCAGAGCTGCCGGACGAAGGGAACAGCTGAGGAACAAGGGTCGACTTGGGAGTAAGGCCACAGGTGGACGGTGAATGCCCCCCCCCATAGGGAATAAAAGAGGAGCGAAAGGGGAGGGGGGAGTTTGCAGGAGACAATTAGTTTGATTAATGGGTTCGTGACTCTCAGAGACTCCTTGCCAAGTTTTGAAGATATCGGTCTGGCCGCTCTCCAACCCAGATAAGGTCTGTGACTGTAAATTCACCACAGATAAGGTCTGTGACTGTAAATTCACCACAGATAAGGTCTGTGACTGTAAATTCACCACAGATAAGGTCTGTGACTGTAAATTCACCCTTGAAAGACTCTGCTGGATGTGAATGAGAAGAATTCACAGTAACTTAATAAAAAGGCGTTTTTTTGTTGAGACAAGGAGTCTGCTTCATGGTTTGTGGAATCCCAGGTCAGAACACCCATCTCTTTCTCCTTCCAGAAGGGCCACCCTTATCAAACACCACCTTTCCTCACATTGTGCCACTCATTACTCTCCTGGAGAGAGACACGGCACTGCCAGACCACCCTGAACCCTGGGAGAACCTGGACAACAGTGTGGAGGTAGTCATGGCCCATCTGGAGGCAGCACGTACAGTGGCTCACCACGGGGGACTGTACCACACCAACGCGGAGGTGAAGCTGCAAGGTAGGCGATACGGGCTGAAGCCCACCTCAGAGGTGTGAGAATTAAGGCTGTGGGCCATAAAGGAACAGGGCACTGAGGGTGGAGAGAGAGAAAGAAAAGAGGGGAGAGGTCTTAGAAGAGGTAGCTGGGCAGTTTTGAGCAACTAGAGGTAACAAAAACCCCTGCTCGTTGTTAGAGAAGAAGCAAAAATAACTAAAATGTGGGGCGTTTCAAGATGGACGTGAGAAAGATTTGGCTTTCAGGACTGTAAGAAAATGTCTCAAACTGTAATCAATTTGGTGGGGTTTCACAATCGCTAACTTTAATGTGATTTTATATCTTTATGGCCCAAAGTCACCTTTGCAGCAAGAGGGATGGCGAATAAATTTAATAAATAACTTTGATTCTGTAGCTCAGCCTAAAAAAAGTCCATGCGAGAAATAAGAGGGCATAGCTGCGGCCAGACCCCATAGAGAAGGAGTAAAGCAGAGAAAAGATTGACAAATCTTTTACCCTTAGACTTTTACCCTTAGACTGTCCACTGTCGACCTCACCCGATTCCTAAGAGGTCAGTAAGGGGCGTGCATAAGCGCACCAGCGTGCCTACCGTCCCTGTCCTAATGTTCCCTCTTATCAGTACCCATCTTATGTATATAAACAATGTTATATCTATGTATATTACCAACACGTACTTGACAAAAATAAATAAATAAATAAATAAATAAAATAAAAAGTTTGAAAAGGAAAGAAATGTTTGGAAGAGATACCTGTTGGCCGCTAGAGGGCATTTGTCTGTCAGGATTCAGATAGAAGGGCGCCCCATGGAAATTGCAAAACCTTTCATAGGAGTTCGATGCGCGCCTAAAACTACAAAATGGTTTGCTTGTGACTCAGTCGTGGCGTGCAAACTATAGTTAATGGGTAGGATGTGACCTCAGCAGCGGCAGTTGCGTCAAGTTATTGCATTGTGTTATGAGGACACACAACCGATCAGCTTAATTAGTGGCATAAGTTCTATTTACAGCAAGTTTTGTTGATTAGACCATAGGCCAAATAAGAATAGAGTTCCAGACACAAATTATTAATGAAATCCTACTCCCAAATTGCTGTTATATTCCTTTGAATAGGGACAGGTAGCATAACAGACGAGTCACGCTGAACTTTCTTTCCCAAACTTTTACACTGCAGAGTATATTCTAATGAACTAACACAGATTTTCTTGGCTCCCCAAGCAAACATGGTTGTAAAAGAATATTGTTAACATTTGGCCATATTGTTCTTCCATCGCTTGAAACCTTTCTAAGGAAATATTGTACTCGGCTGATATGGGCATTTTATATTCGCCAAATCCAGCCTGTGCTAAGTCTGCTAAGCAGAGAGCCAAGACGGCAAGGGAGACGGATTCCAACTTTGGAAATGCTAAACCATTAACGGCCAAGTAAAAAAATTCCCCGTTTGGCAAGGATGAAAGAAGTTGATTATAGTAAAAAAAAGAGAATTCAGATTTACTTAACGGAAAGTTACGGTTTATGGATGATGAGGAAGAATTCATCCATGAGTTTGCCACCCTTTTGCCCAGGAGATCAACAGCCGATTTTAAAGAAAATCGGAATAATTATTAGTTCAATGTTGAAATTGGTAACGAATGCAATAGAAAGTTTGAATACTCTGCTCCTCTCTAGCTGCTCTTCTGTGGAATTGTTATCAAGCTCAGTATTTGAAAGCAAATCCCCAACAAATAAAAAGAGAAGCCGTGTTAGTCCAAAGTAAAAAGTAAAGATACTCAGCAGGATATAACAGTACAAGTCCAAATTAACCATCCAGTACAACCAGGTAATAGTGATCAGAGCCCTAAGAAATGCCAGTCTTAGATCAAAATACAGGGGAATACTAACGATCAAGATAAAGAAGACCAAGAATTACAACTTATGAGGAGGAATATTGAACGTTACAATAATTGTGCTTACACAGGAAGTATAGTCAATTTTGATTCAGCTCCAAAAACAAGTTGACATTCAGTAGCTTCACTAGTCAACCAACCCAGTCAGAAAGGAGTCCAAATACAAATTGTGACTTGGAACATAGCTGACTGGAAAGAAGTGGTTGACAGTGGACTAGTGAGTCTCTTATCTAAATTTGATGTAATAGCCATCCAGAAAACCTGGCTAATTGAAGAGGACCAATCGGTACAACTTCTGGGCTTTTCAGCCCGAAAAACAAAGAATAAAGAGCAACTTTTCTACTGGACTATGTATTTTTTTTATCAAGCAAGAATTGCAATGGCAGGGGGAGAAACTATATAATGAAGATCGGTTTTTGTATTTTTAGCTGTGAAATTTAGATATGAGGAATTTGAATTAATATTGGTAAATGGATACATTCCCGTATTGTAACTCTGACTATTGGACATGTTTAGAAGTCATACTAGATGATATATCCATACTGTATCCTCAAATCCATAGTTATATTGCTTGGGGATTTGTAATGTTAAATGAGGTCCATCTTTGCTTGAGTTTGCTCAAAAGGAAGGATTCCCAAAGGGATCATTTCTTGATAATCAGAAGATAATCAGTGGGCTTTCTAGAGACAACAAAAGTAATACTGCTGGTCTGCTCCTAGTCTCTTTAATTTTCAGAGGTAATCTTCAAATATTGGGAAGCAAGGATAATAACTATATATATCCTTACATATACACCACTCAGCCTACTCAAGTAGCGTGCTAGATCTCTTCTGTGTATCAAGAGATAAAGTTGACCTCTTTTCAGAGGTCACCCATACATTTTAGATGATGAAAATGAAGAAAGAATCTAAAAATGTAAACTTGTCCAGCTGGGCAGGATTTTAATTGTATTCTTGTCTCCCTGCAGGGTTCCAACCACAAGCGGAGCTTCTGGAGGTGTTTAGCACCGAATTTCAGCTCCGGCTCTTATGGGGGAGTCGTGGGGCCGAAAGCAGCCAGAGCGAGCGCTACGAGAAGTTTAACAAGGTCCTCACCGCCCTGTCCCACAAATTGGAGCCAGCAGTGCGTTCGAGCGAGCTGTAGCTGGACAACAACGGGGGGGGGGGAAATTGCAACCAATGCGCCTGCAGCTTGCTTTCCGGCAATTGGGGGGGGGTCTCAAGCAATGGGACTGTTTGACCAAAAGGGAAGCAACTGAGCCCCCCCCAAATGAAATACTGACAATCACAGGGTTGACTTTGTTCCTGCAAAACTTGACAACGAACGCGTTCCTCCAGGAGATCACGGCTGATCTTGCAAACCATGGAAGAGAGAACGCACTGGCCAAGCATGTTAGATATCAGCCATGCAGATTTGTATGGAAGATCTGCAGTGTGGTTCATAAAGGAGGCAAAACTTCCAAGTTAAAATTCATTACTGATTCATAGCCGGTTTCATGCCCGGGTTTGGTGCCTCATGGTGGGGTTTGAAACCAAAAGTGCAGGAAACTTCTCCCTGACTCCTTCCATTACTTTGAGGTTCCCCTGTTCTCTTGTCCGTCACACCATGGAGTAGAGCAGTTTCCACCAGCTTTGGGGGTCCAGGTGGGGCTGATCAGGGTTTGTTTACTTCCCCAAAACCTCAGAAGGACCTGAGTGACAAGGCACACCCACAGACAGCGAGACAACTCCAAAATTTAGCTTTCCTATTTTGATGGGCATCTCTGATCCTCACTAACATTCATTCTACACCCAACTTAATCCATCAAGCATCAACCGCCCAGCGTAGCCCCATGAGAAGATAGATAGTAAATAAATTTAATAATAATAAAAAATCAGGTAAAGTTAGACCACTGCCATTTTCCTTTTCAGATACCGAAAGCCTCCAATTTCAGTCCTTTCATTGATGCCAAGTAATATTCCTTTATTTTCTTAAAGCCTTTTATTTTTGCTTCCCTTCATTTTGATGCAGGGAATGAGGGTTGTTTTGTAAATTTAAAAAAAAATCCATATGGGGTGTATATGTACTTATAAATATATATATATACATATGTATTCAGATCTCATGTGTAAAATAATTGACATTGTTCTTTTGGGTCTTGTAAATGAATGTAGATACAATGGAGTGTGTTTCCTCAATTCTTGCATACAATAAACTTTTATGCTTTTTTTCTTCAAAAAGGGTTTATGGTGGATTTAAACATACTTTCTCACTGCTGCGTTTGTCTTTTTCAAATGAGCTATAAAAATTATTTTGGGAAGAATGGAACAGTGCATTTTTTTTAAACAAGAACAGATTGGAAAGTACAATTTAGGCAACATGGAGATAATTGTCTCCAATAAGATCAAGGATAGGTTGTTTTATGACTGCATGTCCTGCCTTTTCCGACATCAAACCCTTTTTATATCCTAAAAAATCTTTTAATCTCCCAGCCACCCAAAACCCAAAAATTTTCCCCAATTTTCCCACCTTTTTTCTTTCCCTTCTAATTTTCTTTAAAATGCATTGTTTTTTTTAATTTTAATTGCTTTTCCCTCCTTCAAATTTCAGTTCTCCTTCATTGGCTTCCTGCCGCGGTAATAATATTTATTTTAAATTATTTTAAATAAATTAATAATTTATTATTAATTCATTAATAAATTAATAAAATAAATAAATAAATATATATATATATTTTAAATAAAATAAAATTATTTATTTTAAATTAAATATTTATATTTTAAATTATATTAAATTAAAAAGAATTATTTCCAATTCTTTTTCCCCTCAGAAACCATTTTATTCCCGCCCCTTTTTTGAAAGAAAGAAAAAACGGGGACGGTTGGGGAGGCGGAGCCTTAAATACCTTCCCCTGTAAGCCCCGCCCCCCTGTAATCCCCGCCCCTTCGCTCAGCGGCGTGGCGGAAGCGGGGAATTTCATTCGCTCCCCGCCTGCGAGCACGAGCCGGGCCGCGGGGCAGGCCGGGAGTGGGCCGCCGCACGAGGGGACGCGGGAGCGCGCTTCTCGACCCTCTCGCGGGCGAAGAGCCAGCATGGAGAGGGGCGGGGGCGCCTTCGCGGGAACGCGGCTGCCGCTCGTACTGCTACTGCTGCTGCTGCCTCTGCCGGGGTTGATGCTCTCGGGCGCCCCCTGGGGGGCGAGCGCCTGGCATTGCAGCCTCTCGGCGTCCTGCGCATGCGAGTTCTTGCCGGATTTAACGGGTGAGGCTGCAGCGGGGTGTAGTGGTGGGAACGTCCGCTAGGGGGGGCGCAGGGAGGCGAGTTCGAGTCCTACGCCCCCTCCCCATCCAAGTAACAACCCTGCTAGGTAGGCTGGGACTAATAGAACAGCAACGAAGAGAACAGCAATTTTAAAAAATCAAGATTGAAGATTCTACCATTCTAATTGCACCTGTCCTACCTTGTCGGGTTGTTGTGAGATCCAAAGTGGTTCAATTTATGGACTCTGTTTTTTTTGGGGGGGGGAGTGTCCAGTCCTAATTTTAAAGCCCGGGATCCGGCAGGAAGGGGAAAAATGAGGACATTTGGGGCACAGAAATAGCAAGAAGGGTGGCACCGATGGCCAAGGGGCACAGGCAGATGCCCCTTTCGACATGCCATGCAGATGTGCCTCGATTTTTAAGACAGAGGTGAAGTCAGACACACACACCCCATGTTGGCCAACGTGACTCAGCTTTTAACAGAGTTGGAAGGGACCTTGCAGGTCATCTAGTCCAACCCCCTGCCCAAGCAGGAGATCCTACATCTGCCTCTACCTGGGATTGAACTCACAACCTTCTGACTGTGAGGCGAGAGCTCCACCTCTGAGCCACAGCAGTGTTTGCCAGAGGACCTCGCCTTCCCAAGCTCTTCTTCGTCTACCCCCTCCAGGTCTCGAGTGCGAGTTAGCCCTGCGCCTTGTGGGACAGCCTCTGGCCCGGCAGCTGGTCCTCCAAGGCCTGAAGGACTTCGTGCAGGACCCCGAGCCCGCCAAGCCCCTGGTCCTGTCCTTCCACGGCTCGACGGGCACCGGGAAGACTTATCTGACCTCTCTCCTGGCCCAGCACCTCTTCCGGACGGGTCTCCGGACCCCTTACGTCCACCGCTTCTCCCCGCTGGTTCATTTTCCCCACGCTGACCACCTCCAGCAATACAAGGTAACAGAGGTTGGGGGGAGTCCGTTGCCCCCTCCCAAACCGCATTGCGAACGCTTTCCTTTTTTTGCTTCCGTGGCCGCGGAGTGGACACAAAACAGCCTTGCAAGGCGGTACTTTTGCCAAGCAAAAGGACCTTCGGATCTCCGCCGAGCGGGGTTGTCGGGTCGGTGGCCGGATCTCAGATCAACCCAGCCCCAGGCATTGCTCCGTAGAGGTAGTCCTTGACTTGTGACCGCAATTGGAAGCAGAAGGCGTTAGAGTTGGACCTAGCGTCGGACACAACTGAATGGATAACGTCGTCAGCAAGCAAGGCGGCTGTTAAAGGAGTCGTGTTTGATTTTACGACCTTCCTTGCTGGAAGGAAAGCGAGGCCCTTGCAGTCGTTGAGTGAATCACATGGTTGTTAAGCGAATCCGGCTTCGTCCCCTTGATTTCGCTCGCCAGAAGCCAGCTGGGAAGGTTCAAAATGCAATTCTCATAATAAGTACATGCTTGATCATGGGGAATGCTGCGACCGTTGTAAATGCGAGGACTGGCTTTAAGGCACATTTTTGTCAGTGCTGCTGTAAATTTGAATTACAGGTAGTCCTCGACTTACGGCCACGATTGAGCCCCAAATTTCTGTGGCTAAGTGGTTAGGGAGAGTTTTGCCCCCCCTCCCCCCGTTGTACGACCTTTCTTGCCGCTGTTGTTAAGTGAATCGCGGCAGTCAATCAGTTAGCAAGCTGCCGGTTGTTAAGTGCATCTGGATTCCCCATGGACTTTGCCCGTCGGACGGTCGCAAAAAGGGGATCCCGTGACCCAGGGACTCTGCGACGGTCGTTAAGTATGAAGCGGTTGCCAGGTATGTGAATGTCGATCATGCGATCGAAGGTCGGAACTGTGAAAAACGTGTCACAAGTCACTTCTGGCAGTGCCGTCGCATCTTTGAACGGCCACTAAATGAACCGTTGTAAGTCGAAGACTATTGTAATTGGGAAAAGTTGTACGCCGAAGAATGCTTAATCATCCTGACAACAACTTTTAAGTCACTGGACTGGAATGGAGAGACCTATAACTGTAGGGCAACTTCCCCTGGGTCTGCATCAGTGGTGGGTTCCTACTGGTGCGGTCTTCTCTGTCGCACCGGTAGCGGCCGGCCGATTGCGTATTTTGCACACGACGGCTCCGGTGCCGTCTTCACCGGTCCGTCACGCGGCGCCATCTTTTTTCTGGAATTTTGGGGCTTTTTTTGCTTCCTGCGCATGTGCGGAAGCAAAATCTCGCGAGGGGATGCACACACGCGCGAGATTTCGGCATCGCCAAAATCATGCACGCGCATGCGTCCCCTTGCGAGATTTTGCTTCCACGCATGCGCAGGAAGCAAATTCACGAGGGGATGCACGTGCGTGGCAAGCGTATGCGCGCACGCAACAAGATGATGCATGCGCAGCCAGGTAAGAGGAACCCGCCCCTGGTCTGGATGATGGGATCTGGAGTCCCCTGCTTTGCTTATACCCTGATGGGCGGTTTGTGAGCACGCCTTTTTGTTTTTGGAATCCTTTTCCAGCGTCAATTCTTTTCTTTCTTTTTTCTCCGTTCATTTCCCCCACCCCCCCGCTTCTGCGTAGGACAATCTGAGAAGCTGGATCCAGGGAAATCTCACCCAGTGTAGTCGATCCCTTTTCCTCTTCGACGAGATGGACGATCTGCAGCCGGGCTTGATCGAGGTGGTTGCCCCCTTTTTGGGATCTTCCTGGGTGGTCTTCGGAACCAACTACCGGAAAGCCATCTTCGTCTTTATCAGGTAACGAAAGGGGTTAGACACAAGGCTGGGGAATATGGGAGTCAATCATTCAATCAGAATAGAGCTGGAAGGGACCTTAGAGGTCTTCTAGTCCAGCCCACTGCTCAGGCAGGAGACCCTATACCAGTGATGGCTAACCTTTTTGTCGTCGCGTGCCGAAACCCATAATACAATTCACACGCGAATCCCCCCTTGGCTCACCGTGCACACATGCGACCCCCCGCATGTGCGTGCCACCTCCCCGTGCTCCCCCACCCCCATGCATGCTTGCATGAACCCTGTGCTCCGTCCGCATGCGCGGTGCTGAGCTGGGCGACGGCTCGCGTGCCCACAGAGGGTTCCCCATCATGGCCCTATACCATTTCAGACAAGTGACTGTCCAGAACTTCTGGTGGCAAGCTGTTCCACTGGTTAATTGTCCTATTAGGAAATTTCTCCTTAATTCCAGGTTGCTTCTCTCCTTAATCAGTTTCCATCCATTGTTTCAGGTGCTTTAAGTTGACCCCCTCCTCTTTGTGGCAGCCCCTCAAATAAGTTGACCCCCCCTCCTCTTTGTGGCAGCCCCTCAAATACAGGAATCCTGCTATCATGTCCCCCCTAGTCCTTCTTTTCTCTAGACTGGCTAAACCCAAATCCTGCAGCCGTTCTTCCTATGTTTTAGTCTCCAGGCCTTTAATCATCTTAGTTGCTCTTCTTTGCAAATTTCACAAACTCTCAACATCTTTTTTTGTAATATAATCAAAACTGGCTGCAGTATTCCAGGTGCGGCCTTTCTAAGGCTTTATAAAGTTTATTTATTTTATTTATTTAAACGCTCTTATAAGCCGCCCAATCCCATGGGACTCAGGGCGGCGTACAGCATAAGTAAGAAGTGTACAATTTAAAACAGTAATCATAAATTTAAATTAAAAATAATTAAAAAGAAGACATTATAAAACACAACATTCAGGGGGAATTTGCTTATCCTATTCACCCCATCTGCCGGAAGAGCCATGTTTTTAGGGCTTTACGGAAGGCCAGTAAGGTGGGGATAGTTCGGATCTCTGGTGGAAGATGGTTCCAGAGGGACGGGGCTCCCACAGAGAAGGCCCTCCCCCGCGGCCCCGCCAATCGACATTGTTTGGCCGACGGGACCCGGAGGAGGCCCTCTCTGTGGGACCTAACCGGTCTTAGGGAGGTATGTGGTAGGATGCGGTCCCGCAGGTAACCTGGCCCTGAGCCATGTAGGGCTTTAAAGGTAACGACCAACACCTTAAATTGCAACCGGAGGCTAATTGGTAGCCAATGCAGCTGGCGAAGGATGGGTGTTACGTGGGTGTATCTCGGTACACCCACTACTGCACGCACAGCTGCATTCTGTTCCAGCTGGAGTCTCCGAATGCTCTTCGAGGGTAGCCCCATGTAGAGCGCGTTACAGTAGTCAAGCCGTGAGGTGACAAGGGCATGAGTGACTGTGAGCAAGGCCTCCCTCTCCAAGTAAGGTCGCAATTGGTGCACAAGACGGATTTGTGCAAAGGTCCCCCTAGCCACAGCTGAAAGATGTTGATCCAATTTTAGCTGTGGATCTAGGAGGACACCCAAATTGCGAACCTGTTCAGAGGGAGTCAATTTTTCTCCCCCAAGAACCAAGGAGGGACAGTCGACATAGTCCTTGGGAGGCAATATCCAGAGCCACTCAGTCTTGTCTGGGTTGAGCCTGAGTCTGTTCACTCCCATCCAGACCCTCACATCGTCCAGGCAGCGGCACATTACATCAACTGCTTCACTGAACTGACACGGGGTGGAGATGTACAACTGGGTATCGTCAGCATACTGCTGATACCTCACCCCATGCCGTCGGATGATCTCACCCAGCGGTTTCATGTAAATGTTAAACAGGATGGGCGAGAGGACCGAGCCCTGTGGCACCCCGCAAACCAGGGGCCTAGGGGCCGACCTCTGTCCTCCTGTCAACACCGACTGCGTCCTGTCAGAGAGATAGGAGGAGAACCACCGTAAAACAGTGCCTCCCACTCCCATCTCCCCAAGACGACGCAGAAGGATACCATGGTCAATGGTATCGAAAGCCGCTGAGAGGTCAAGTAGCACCAGGATGGAGGAGTAACCCCCGTCCCGGGCTCGCCAGAGATCATCCATCAGCGCGACCAAAGCAGTCTCCGTACTGTAGCCGCGCCTGAAGCCCGATTGAAAGGGATCCAGATAATCAGTATCCTCCAATAGCCGCAGGAGTTGGAGCGACACCACCTTCTCGACAACTTTACCCAAGAAGGGTAAGTTGGAGACTGGACGGAAGTTCTTTAAATCCGCTGGGTCCAGGGAAGGCTTCTTGAGGAGGGGCCTCACCACCGCAGCTTTTAAAGGCTGTGGGATGGATCCCTCTCTCAAAGAAGCGATCACAACCGCCTGGAGCCAGCCGCGTGTCACCTCCCTGCTGGCAGAGACCAGCCAGGAGGGGCACGGGTCCAATAAACAGGTGGAGGCGCTCATCGCTCCTATGGCCTTGTCCACATCCTCAGGAGTGACAGGTTCAAACTCGTCCCATATAACAGGACTAAGACTCACCCCTGTCATCTCGGCTTGTCCTGTCCAAATGGAGTCCAGGTCTGTCCGAATCTGAACGACTTTATCCGCCAGAAACTGAGAAAATTCCTCAGCTCTGCCCTGCAAGGGATCTTCAGCTCCCTCCTTGGCTAGGAGGGAGCGAGTCACCCTAAACAGGGCGGCTGGGCGGGAGTCGGCGGACGCAATAAGAGCGGAAAAATACGTGCATTTTGCCGCCCTTATCGCCACTAAGTAAGACTTAATGTAAGTTCTTAAAAGTGTCCGGTCAGACTCAGCTTTACTGGCCCTCCATCGTCGCTCTAGGCGTCTCTTTAGGCGCTTCATCTCCCGGAGCTCCTCAGTAAACCAAGGGGCCCTCCGGGATCCGCTGCCACGGAGAGGCCGCAAAGGCGCAATCCGATCTAAGGCCCCCGTTGCCGCCTGGTTCCAAGCAGCCACTAGAGCCTCAGATGAATCGTGTACCAGGGAGTCAGGTATTTCCCCAAGTTCCTTCTGAAATCCTTCAGATTCCATTAGGCGCCTGGGGCGGAACCACTTAGTCGGCCCCGCCTCCTTGCGGTGGAGGAGTGGTGCCATGAAATCCAACCTCAGAAGGAAATGATCTGACCACGACAAGGGTGTTGTGACTAAACCCCTCAGCCTCAGATCATCTCTCCACTGCCCCGAGAGAAACACAAGGTCAAGCGTGTGACCTCCCTCATGAGTCGGACCCTGAACTACTTGGGTCAGGTTCATGGTTGTCATGGAAGCCATGAACTCCTGGACTGCCTCCGAGGTTTCACCGGGCGATGGCAAATTAAAGTCCCCCAGCACCATCAACCTGGGGAACTCAATCGCCAGCCCTGCTACCGCCTCGAGCAGAACAGGCAGGGCCTTTGTAACGTAGCTAGGAGGCAGGTACGCTAACAAAAGGCCCACCTGGACCCCTAAGTCCAACTTCAGAAGGAGCGTCTCACACCCAACAATCTCCGGGGCAGGGCTCCTTCGAGGATTAAGGTTCTGGCGAGCTATAATCGCCACTCCTCCAAGTGGTACTAATCCTTTAAATGATTTTGATTCTGTGCCTCTGTTTATACAACCAAGGATTGTGTTAGCCTTTTTGGCTGCTGCCGCACACGGCTGGCTCATCTTCAAGTGATCGTCCCCTAGGACTCCAAGGTCCCTCTCACAGTTGCTGTTTTTGATCCAGGTTTCCAGGCGTGATATTCACTGACCTTCCTTACTGATTCACAAATGTGAGCAGCCACCTCCGTGCATGCACCCGGCCTCTGCGCATGCGCTTTACGCACACACGCGCCTTCCGCACATGTGCCCTGCCACAAAAACATGGCTAAATAGGACGGCATTGCATCCAGGCGGGCCCACCCACAGTCGGCGCTACTGGTTCGCCCGAATCGGCTGAACACCACCTCCGCAGGATTTCGCCTACTCTGTGCTTGTACCTTTGGTTTTTCCTGCCCAGGTGTCAAACCTGGGCAGGAAAAGCCTGCTAGGCTTCAGCTTGCTCTCCTTTGACCGTCTTAGCAATACGGGAGCGGAACAGATTAACCGGATCGCTTTGGAGCTCTGGCGAGACCGCAGAGACCGCGAGGAGATCAGCCGTCAGGACGTGGAAGCGGCCATTTTGGAGGCCATTTCTAAAGACCCCCGAAGTGAGTATCTTGACTTGGGAGGGAAGAAAAAGATAAGAACTTTCAGTCTTGGTGGGTCAGGTTCAGGGGTGAAATGCTCCCGGTTCGGTCGTGCCTGTCGGTTGTCGGAGAGCCGGTCGCGAAGGCAGCGCGAGGCTCCGCCCACCCACCCGGACGTCACCATTTTGGTTCCTTTACCCTCTGCGGCTGCACAGAACGCTTTGCACATGCTCAGTGGGTAAAAGAACCCAAGGGGCAGCGTCCGGGCGGGTGGGCGGAGCCTCGCGCTGTCTTCGCGACCGGCTTTCCGGCAACCGACAGGCACGACCAAACCGGGAGCATTTCACCCTGGTCAGGTTGCAATCTTAAAAAAAATTCCCCAGGAAAAAGGCAGGTGGAGAAAAGAACACCAATCCGCGCTGAATAGAGGTAGTCCTCGGACATACGACTGTGATGGGGCCTGCCCATTATGGTCATAAAACGGGACAGTCACATGACCGACCCAATTCCGCAATGTTTTTTCACAAAGCAACCGCGGAGATATAAGTGCGAATGCAAATACGGCCAGTCCTCAACTTACGACTGCAATTGAGCCCAACGTTCAGGTTGAAATCTGTTAAGTGAGTTTGGTCCCCATTTTACGACTTTTCTCGCCGCGTTCATTAAATGAATCACTGCGGTTGTTAAAATTAGTTAACGCGGTTGTTAAGCGAATCTGGTTTCCTCATTGACCTGGCTTGGCAGAAGGTCGCGAAAGGGGAGATCACGTGAACCCGGGGCACTGCGACCGTCGTAAATGTGAGCCATCTGTCAAGCATCCGAATATAAATCACGTGGCTGCAAGGGTCGTAAGTGCGGGGAAATAGTCCTAAATCACTTTTTTCAGTGCCATCGTAACTGTGAATGGTCACTAAGTGAACCATTGTAAGTTGAGCATTACCTCCAAAACTTCAGATCTGGGCTCTAAGTCCCCTTTTTTTAGGTAGGTCGTATCTTCAAACGGTCATTAAGCAAGCAGTCGTAAGTCAAAGATTACTTGTATGTCTGTTTCTGCATTCGCCCACATTGGTAAATCTGAATGGCCAAGATAACTTTAATCCAGAGCTTCTCAACTTGGGGTCCCGAAGGATGGGTGGGGGGCACAATGCCATCACAGGGCTTTGTAGGAATTAACAGAGTCGGGAGGGACCTTGTAGGTCATCTAGTCCAACCCCTGCCCAAGCAGGAGACCCTACACCAGAGGTCTTCAAACTTGGCAACTTTAAGACTTGTGGACTTCAACTTCCAGAATTCCCAGGAGTTGAAGTCCACAAGATGCCAAGTTTGGGGACCCCTGCCCTACACCAATGTTACGATTGAAATCTTGAATGGAGCCTAGGGGGGGGGGGTTCCCGTGGCCATGGCGCGTGGCCACAAAAGGTAATTAAAGGGGATCTGTGATAAAGAAAAAGTTAAGAACCACTGCCGTAATCTAATGACCCCAAAATGAAGAGATAGAAACTCGGGGTACCCCCATGCCTGTTGGGTACCGTTTCACCCTCGTCCTTCTTTGCGTCTCTTTCAGGCGGATTCTGGAGATCCGGGATCCTTGAGCAAAACCTGATCGACGTCTTTGTGCCCTTCCTCCCGCTGCGACAGCACCACGTGAAGCAGTGCGTGGCCAACGAGATGTCCAGCCGGGGTTTCCTCCCTCGCCCGGAGGTCGTGGACGGCGTGGCCGACAGCTTTTCCTACTTCCCCGACGAGGAAAAGATCTTCTCTTCCAGCGGATGCAAAACTGTCTCTTCCCGCATCCCGTTTTTCCTATGACCCCCCCTTGGGCAGGCGTTTTCGGTTCCGGAAAGGAGTTTACGGTTTTCAGTTCCAAGCGAAGACTCTTCGTGAGTCGCAAAAAAGTCAGCTGAACTGAAGGACTTAAGGACGGGCCTTTCGAAAAAGCAAAGAAAATAATGCTGGTTTGATCAAACATTTTTCCTCCCCTTACAAATGATCCGGAATCTGGATTTTTTTTTGAACTCAAAAAAAAAAATGATGATTGTGTGATGCATTACGTGGGGAAATCTCGTCTGCTTTTAAAACCCGGTCTCTCGGATGTTTTACAGGTTTAGCGCAGTTAAATTAATTCGTTTTTCTGCAGAGTCTTAAAATCCTACCCCTCAAGACAAGGATTATTCTGTGATGTATTTATTTTTTTAAATCCAGTAAGCTGTATTTTACAATTCTAATTCAGGGATGGGGTGGAGGCTAATTTTTTTTTGCAGGGAATTCTCTGTGGGGTCAACACGAACTTGATGGGACTGAGATACGGGTTGCTGCTAAAAGGTTACGCAAAACGCAGCTACTTTTAAAAGACTTCACATCAACAAGGAGAGACCGTTTTTCTCGGCGGTTTCAAGAACGCACCAGCCATAGATAATCTTTTTTCCTCTTTGTTTTTTTTAAAATCCCTTTTGGTGCAGAGAGCAGAACAACCAACTTGAACGGTTAAAAGAGTCGGAATAATATTTATTTTGTTATTTATTTTGTGAGATTTATATACCGCCTCACAGTGCAAGCACTCTCTAAGCGGTTTACACCAGTAAGCAATGTATATTTATATTGCCCCCAACAATCTGGGTCCTCATTTTACCTACCTCGGAAGGATGGAAGGCTGAGTCAATAGAATATATTGCAATCCACTCTGGGTGAGTGCTGCTAGTTTTAAAAGTAGTGATTAATTTTATTTTATTTTTTTATCGTGGAAAATATATTTATTAGTGAGACTTATATACCGCCTCATAGTGCAAGCACTCTCTAAGCGGTTTACACCAGTAAGCAATGTATATTTACATTGCCCCCAACAATCTGGGTCCTCATTTTACCTACCTCGGAAGGATGGAAGGCTGAGTCAATCTTGAGCCGGTGAGATTTGAACCGCTGAACTGCGGATCACAGTCAGCTAAAGTAGCCTGCAGTACTGCACTCTAACTGCTGCACCACCTCAGTCAGCTCTTACGGTGGCTGAGCGAAACTAGGCCATCACGAGACGTGCCGCCCAGATTCGAATCCATGGCCCACAAAAATTTGGGACCCACCCTCTCTAGAGAAAGATAGGAGGGCAGGAGAGAGCAGCGTGCAGAAAAATACCAGCAGCCCCCTTCTTATCCAGGTTTATTTATTTATTTATTTATTTTGGTTTTCTTATATGCCGCCCAACTCCCGAGGGACTCAGGGCGGCGTACAGCAAAAAATACAAGAGCAACCAACAATAAACATTATTTAAAATCAAATATAAAAATTAAAAATTCAATATTAAAAACATCCAACAACCAGACATACCCGGGGGAGAGCTCAGATGGATTAGTCTCTACCCCCTGCCTGCAGGAAAAGCCATGTCTTAACGGCTTTTCGGAAGGCCAGCAGGGTGGGGATGGTTCGGGTCTCCGGGGGAAGTTGGTTCCAGAGCACCCCCCCCCCAGAGAATGCCCTCCCCCTAGGGCCCGCCAGCCGGCATTGCTTGGCTGATGGGACCTGGAGGAGGCCAACTCTGTGGGCCCTAACTGATCGAAGGGAAGTATTAGGCAGAATGCGGTCCCGGAGATAGCCTGGTCCTAAGCCATGAAGGGCTTTAAAGATGATGATCAACACCTTGAATTGGACCCGGAGACCCGGTTTGGTGCTGAATCGAACGCACAATAAATGTGAAAAACCTGGACGTACCTTAAGGTCTTCAAAAGGTCGCTTTATTTAAACAAAAAGCAGGAAAGGCACAACTTTACATATCAAGTCTTTTTCAGAGCCTAGAAAAAGATGCAACAGAAGTGAGCCGGCTTCCCGCTAGCAGTTTTCCCGATAGTTCAAGCAATTATTAGGGGAAAAGATATTTTTAGTGGTAACTGCTTCTTCCCACTGGGTAGACTTTTCCTTGAGGGGGGGGTCTGCCACAAGTCGCTCAGGGCCCCGAAGGGAAGGAGCGATGGCACAAACCCCCCACCCTTTGCAAGATTTCGGGGTCTTGGTTACAGCAACGAAGCCGCTTAGCCGAGCAAAATCTGGCCAAGGGATCCTAAATCTTTTATAGCGGTGAATCCAGATAGTTCGCGCAAGCCATTTGACGGGAGAAATCCAGTTTGTTTGACTCACTAGAAATTCAGGATATTTTGGGGAGAAAAGCAAGGGGGGGTGGAAGGTACCGTCCCAAGGCGATGCTTCGGACAGGCCTAAAACTGACCGACGCCTTCTTAGAATTTCCTCCAGCAGTACGGTTCCTTGGGGCAATCCTTCGGGGGCAGACAAGGGCAGGAGTCGATCAAGACGGTTTTGGATTCCAGAGCTGGCTTATTTTGACGAGCTTCCTTCAGCTCTTCGTTTGCCTGCGAGACACACGGGGACAATTTGCCACGGACCAACCGGACGCTCCTACCCACCTTCCGCACTGGGTCCCTAATGTCAGTTTCAACCTGACCTTAAGTGGCGGTGATAGCAACAGCCCTAGCACTTAAGACTCATATACCGCTTCGGTGCTGTACAGCCCTCTCTCTCTCTCTCAGCGGTTTACAGAGTCAGCAATCCGGGTTCTCATTTTACCGACCTCGGAAGGACGGAAGGCTGAGTCAACCTTGAGCCGGTGAGAATCGAACTGCTGGCAGTGGGCGGAATTAGCCTGCAATGCTGCATTTTAAACACTGTGCCACCACAACTCTTATATTGGATGGATGGATGGATGGATGGATGGATGGATGGATGGATGGATGGATGGATGGATGGATGGATGGATAGATAGATAGATAGATAGATAGATAGATAGATAGATAGATAGATAGATAGATAGATATAGATAGATAATAGATAGATAGATAGATAGATAGATAGATAGATAGATAGATAGATAGATAGATAGATAGATAGATAGATAGATAGATAGATAATAGATAATAGATAGATGGATGGATGATAGATGGATGATAGATGGATGATAAGTAGGCAGGCAGGCAGGCAGACAGACAGACAGACAGACAGGCATAGATAGCACTAGCACTTAGACTTATATACCGCTTCACAGTGCTTTACAGCCCTCTCTAAGCAGTTTACAGAGTCAGCCTCTGGCCCCCAACAATCCGGGTCCTTGTTTTACTGACCTCGGAAGGATGGAAGGCTGAGTCAGCCTTGAGCCTGGTGAGATTTGAACTGCTGGCAGTGGGCAGAATTAGCCTGCAACACTGCATTCTAACCACTGCACCACCACAGATGATTAGATAGATAGATAGATAGATAGATAGATAGATAGATGGATGGATGGATGGATGGATGGATGGATGGATGGATGGATGGATGGATGGATGGATGGATGGATGGATGGATGGATGATAGGGAGGGAGGTAGGCAAGCAGGCAGGCAGAAAGACAGGCATAGATAGCACTAGCACTTAGACTTATATACCGCTTCACAGTGCTTTACAGCCCTCTCTAAGCAGTTTACAGAGTCAGCCTCTGGCCCCCAACAATCCGGGTCCTCGTTTTACCGACCTCGGAAGGATGGAAGGCTGAGTCAATCTTGAGGCAGTGAGGTTCGAACTGCTGGCAGTGGGCAGAATTAGCCTGCAATGCTGCATTCTAACCACTGCACCACCACGGCTCATATGTTCAGAAGCCTCTTGGCTTTTGAACTGGGCAGCGGTGGGACCTCACAGCCTCCAGGCAGAGCTAAACTCCACTGGCCACCCTTTCTTCTCTGACTCGTAGGGTGGGAAGGGACCTTGGCGGTCATCTAGTCCAACCCCCTGCCGAGACAGGCGGCCTCGTACCCTCCCAGACCCCCAAAAAAAAACTTTTCTGAAGGGGTGGAAAGTTTCTTTTGTGATGTTTCCAGCTGCAAAGAGCTGGATGAAGAGATAAGAGAGTACACTCCGATCCAGGATTGTTTTTGTAGCAGCTGGATCTGCAACCCGTTAATGGTTCTCAGAGAGCTATGAAAAGCCCCAGAGTCAACTTACAAGGACCGCCTTATGGGGGAGATGGGCAGCCTAAACTTTTAATAAGTAAATAAATAAAATGCCTTGCTTTCCTTCCAAGGGGCGGAGATACCTGGTGTGACCTTTGCTGACATTCGGCCATTCTCTTTTGCAGCTTTTTTTCTTCAGAAACTTCCTCCTCCTCCTTGGCCTCTGACATGTCGGCCTTTTGGTCCTCGATCTGAACGTACACGTTGATTGGGTGTTCGGATCCTGCTGATTTCAGAGGCCTGGGAGAAGGTGGAAAAGGAGAGAGAGAGTGAGAGAGAGAGAGAGAGAGAGAGAGAGAGAGAGAGAGAGAGAGGGAGGGAGGGAGGGAGGGAGGGAGGGAGGGAGGGAGGGAGAGAGAGAGAGAGAGAGAATGAGAGAAAAGAGAGAGAGAGAGAGAGAGAGAGGAAAGAGAACAAGAGAAAGAGGAGACGAGAGAGAGAGGAAAAAGAAAGGAGAGAATAAGAGGAGAGAGAGAATAAGGGTAAAGAGAAAGAGGAGACAGAACGAGAGAGAGGAGAGAATGGGAGAGAGGAAAGAAAGAGAGGAGAAAGAATGAGAGGAGAGAGAATAACGGGAGAGAAAGAGGAGAGAAAGGAGAGAATGAGAGCAAAGAAAGGGGAGAGAGAAAGAGGAGACAGAACAAGAGAGAGGAGATAGAATAAGAGAGATAGAGAATGAGAAGAGATAGAGAGTACAGAGAACGAGAGAGAGAAAAAGGAAAGAAAGAGAGGAGAGAGAACAAGAGAAAGGAGACAAGAGAGAGAGGAAAAAGAAAGGAGAGAATAAGAGGAGAGAGAATAAGAGGGTAAAGAGAAAGAGGAGACAGAACAAGAGAGAGGAGAGAATGGGAGAGAGGAAAGAAAGAGGAGAAAGAATGAGAGGAGAGAGAATAACGGGAGAGAAAGAGGGGAGAAAGGAAAGAATGAGAGCAAAGAAAGGGGAGAGAGAAAGAGGAGACAGAACAAGAGAGAGGAGATAGAATAAGAGAGAGAGAGAATGAGAAGAGATAGAGGAGAGTACAGAGAACGAGAGAGAGAAAGAGGAAAGAAAGAGAGGAGAGAGAACAAGAGAAAGGAGACAACAAGGGAGAGAGAGAGAGATGAGAGAAAGAGAAAAAAGAAAGGAGAGAATAAGAGAGAGCAGAGAGAGAATAAGAGGGTAGAGAAAGAAAAAGAAAGAAAGAATGAAAGAGGAGAGAATGGGAGAGAGGAAAGAAATAGAGGGGAGAGAGAATAAGAGGGGAGAGAAAGAGGAAAGAAAAGAGAAAGGAGAGAGAATAAGAGGAGAGAGGGGAGAGAAAGAGAAAGAGGAGACAGAACGAGAGAGAGGAGAGAGAATGGGAGACAGGAGAGAACGAGAGAGAGGAGATAGAATAAGAGGAGAGAGATTGAGAAGAGATAGAGGAGAGTACAGAGAACGAGAGAAAGAAAGGAGAGAGAGAACAAGAGAAAGGAGACAACGAGAGAAAGGAGAGAATAAGAGAGGAGAGAGAGAATAAGAGGATAGAGAGAAAGAGGAAGAGGAGACAGAACGAGAGAGAGAGGAGAGAGAAAAAGAGGAAAAAACAGAAAGGAGAGAATAAAAGAAAAGAGAGAATAAGAGGGTAGAGAGAAAGAAAAAGAGACAGAATGAGAGAGAATGGGAGAGAGGAAAGAAATAGAGGGGAGAGAGAATAACGGGAGAGAAAGAGGAAAGAAAAGAGAAAGGAGAGAGAATAAGAGAGGAGAGAGAGGGGGAGAAAGAAAGAGAGAAAGAGGAGACAGAAAAGAGAGAGGGGAGAGAATGGGAGACAGAGGAGAGAACGAGAGGAGAGAGAATAAGAGAGGAGAGAACGAGAGAGACAGAGACATAGACCACCATGGACACTTCTGGGAAAACGTCTCGCAGGAGATGGCAGGGCGGACTCTGCCAAACACGCTGAAATTTATCCTCGTTTTGTATCGACTGGGTATTATTGATTGGGCTGGTCTTAATTAAGGGACGGTGGTGCTGAAACGGAATGCAAGGCACCCAACAGGGACCGATGCTCCGCAGAAGTAAACGGGGCTCGTGCGCAGTGGGGGAAATCTCCCGCGCTGCAGACTACTACAACTCCCATCTGCTCTGGCGGGATTGCGGAGTTTGCTGGCCCGAAGGCTCAAAGGCAGGAAAGAGATCAGTCTGACAGCTGACCGAGACGTTTCCCAGGTGCCGATAGAGGAGGGGAAAACGAGATTGGTTGAGGGAGGAAAACCCCCCCCCCCAAAAAAAACATGTCTGGGTCTCCAGAAAATAATATAAACCTCCCCGTGGTTTTCGATTCAATACCTCTGCAAGGCTTCTCCCCCGGGAAAAGATTTCAGCTTTCGATCCAGGAGAGTTTTGGCCAAATCTCCAACTTTGCTGTTGAGGAGGGATTCTGGGCTTTCTCCTGGAAACAGGTTGCCCATCAAGGTCTGGACCTGGAATTTAAAAAAAAACAAAATAAAACCGGTTAACGTTTTTTAAAATGAAAAAAAAAAAATTATACTCAAAATGGAGGAGCTTCTATTGCATGGAGGTGATCCTACAAATTTGGGGGATTTTTTTTTCTCAGTGTACAAAGTTTCTTACACTCATCAGCTTTAAGTGTTGGGATTTCAACTCCCAGAAAGCTTAAGGTAGGTGGACTTCAACTCCCAGAATTCCCCAGCCAGCATGCTTTTAAGATGGGTGGACTTCCACTCCCAGAAGCCTTAAGGTGTCTGGACTTCAACTCCCAGAATTCCCCAGTCAGCATGCTTTTAAGATGGGTGGACTTCCACTCCCAGAAGCCTTAAGGTGTCTGGACTTCAACTCCCAGAATTCCCCAGTCAGCATGCTTTTAAGATGGGTGGACTTCCACTCCCAGAAGCCTTAAGGTGTCTGGACTTCAACTCCCAGAATTCCCCAGTAAGCATGCTTTTAAGATAGGTGGACTTCCACTCCCAGAAGCCTTAAGGTGTCTGGACTTCAACTCCCAGAATTCTTAACCTCTTAAAGGTGTTGAGATTGAAAGAGAGTGGCACAGAAGGAAGAGAAAAATTAAGCTAACCTAAACAGGTCACATTCAGCCCCTGAATTGGTGGCCGTCCATCTGGGGTCAGAGGTGAATCAAGATACTGTAGGAGATGACTTGACATATATAGATAGTCCTTGACTTACAACCATTCGCTTAGTGACCGTTTGAAGTTACGACGGCACTGAAAAAGTGACGTGGGGACGTTTTTTTCACACTTATGACCGTTGCAACTGACTATTTATGATGGTTGCAGTGTTCGGGGGGTGTTAAGGGGAGCATTCCCCCGTAGAGGCGACATTGGATCTTTTGCTTGGAATTCAAATACTTAGAAATAAAGCCGAGGTCAAAATGTCTAATAGAAAATATTTATTTCAGTACAAAACAATATAAAACAATAAATCCTGAATAAACTACATCTTTGCTACGTAACACGTCCTTCCAGGTCGGAAGGCATAACAGAAGTGATTAATGGTGGATAGGAATGTAGACATGCGCAGAACATCATATCACGTGTTCTGCTTGTATTGGGAAGTACCATAGTATTTAGGATAGAGGTGCATCACCCTGCATAGACTCACAACTGACAACATTCACATCGTGACGGGGGGGGGTGTCACCTGATCCCCTTGTCCAACCTTCTGACAGGCAAGGTCAACGGGGAAGCCAGGTTGACTTAACGACCATGTCACTCATTTAGCAACGGCAGTGGTTCCCTTAACAACGGTGGCAAGAAAGGTTGCAAAACGGGGGCAAATTCACTTAACACGTGTCTCACTGAGCGAGGGAAATTTGGGGCACGATTGTGGTCATTAAGTGGGGGACTACCTCGACCCACCTCTTCCTTGTTGGGGTTCAGCAAGAGGGCGCTGATCATGTCTTCTTTAGCTCCCAGGAACTCCTGCAGAAACACGCGAGTCTTCGCCCTGTTCAGATAATACTTGACTTCCCAAGGATTGTTGTCCACGGCAGAGGAGAAATGTGTTTCGGCGTGCAAGTACTGCCTGAAAACACACACAAGGATACAGATACAGATGGACGGAGTTGGAAGGGACCTTGTAGGTCATCTAGTCCAACCCCCCCCTTCCCCGCCCAAGCAGGAGACCCTACACCAGTGATGGCGAAAACTTTTTTGGCTCGGGTGCCAAAAGGGTGTGTACGCGCGTGATACCGGTGCGCATGCGTGTACGCGCGTGATACCGTGCGCATGCATGCACACACCCATAATGCAATGCCCTCCCCCCGCACATGCGCACAGGCCTCACTGAAGCCTCCAGACTTCCAGGAGGCCCGTTGGGCTGTTTTTCGCTCTCCCTAGGGTTCAGGAAAGCGAAAAACAGCCCAACGACCCAACCGGAAGTTCGTTTCCGAACTTCCGGTTGGGCCATGGGGTGGCTTTTCACCGTCCCCAGGGTTCAGAAAAGCCTCCTGAAGAGAGCGAAAAACGGCCGAACAGGCCAACCGGAAGTTCAGAAACGAACTTCCGGTTGGGTCGTTGGGCCATTTTTCGCTGTCCCCAGGCATCAGGAGGCTTTCCTGAACCCTGGGGAGAGCGAAAATGGTCGAAAAGGTGGCCGAAAATCAGCTGGCCAGTGCGCTGGAGCTGACACAGGGCAACGCCTCTTGTGCCCTCAGATATGGCTCCACGTGCCACCTGTGGCACACATGCCATAGGTTCACCATCACTGCCCTACATCATTTTTGACAGATGGCAGTCCAGTCTCTTCTTGAATCTCGGTCCCAGTTGTCTGTTTTATTTATTTATTAGTTGCATTTGTATGCCGCCCACTCCACAGAGACTCTGGGCGGCTCACAACAGTAAAAATTCACATGCAACAACAAATATAAAAAGCATTAAAAACAATAGATATTAAAACATTAAAAAAACATTAAAAACCACAATTTAAAAACCCATACAATAAATCATTCATGGGGCCAAGAATGATCGGTGTTGTATTAAAATCATTGGCCCCAGGCCTGTCGACAAAGCCCTGTTTTGCAGGGCTGTTGCGAAAAACGACGACCAAGAGGAATAAAATTCCTGCCTAAGCAGTGGGTTGGACTAGAAGACCTCCAAGGTCCCTTCCAACTCTGTTATTCTATTCTAAAACTGGGAGGACGAGGCTCTCAAGATGATCTACGTAAGGACCATCTTACGGGACAAGAGCTCCCCTCCGAGGAAATCTCGCCACGAGCCCTCCCCACAGATCCCAGCCTACTTCTCCCGGAAGTCTTGCAATCCTGTCTCGTTGGAGAGCCAAGCGATGCGATGCCGGAGTTTGGGATCTAAAGGACGGAGCTCTAAAGCTTGTTGATAATCCGCCATGGCAAAATTCAGCTGGCCCAGTTTCAGGAAACAGTCTGCGAGAGAGAAAGAGAGATAAACATCATCAGTGCTAGAAGGGAGGGGAGGAGGAGGAGGAGGAGGAGGAGGAGGAGGAGGAGGAGGAGGAGGAGGAGGAGGAGGAGGGGGAGGAGGAGGAGGGGGAGGGGGAGGAGGAGGAGGAGGAGGAAAAGGATTGTGGGTCCTTGGTGTTCTCTGAGCTTGGCTGTTTTCTTGCAGACGTTTCATTACCCAACGAAGTAACATCATCAGTGCTAGAAGGGAGTGGAGTTTGTGGTGAGGAGGAAGAGGACTGTGTGGACCTTGGTGTTTTTCCTGCAGATGTTTCATTACCCAAACTAGGTAACACTGAGCACTGATGATCTTACTAAGTTGGGTCATGAAATGTCTGCAAGAAAACAACCAAGCTCAGAGACCACCAAGGATTCCACAGTCCTCCTCCTCCTCCTCCTCCTCCCACTCTCTTCTAGCACTGATGATGTTACCTAGTTGGGTCATGAAACGTCTGCAAGAAAACAGCCAAGCTCAGAGAGCACCAAGGACCCCACAGTTCTCTTCCTTCCTTCCTTCCTTCCTTCCTTCCTTCCTTCCTTCCTTCCTTCCTTCCTTCCTTCCTTCCTTCCTTCCTTCCTTCCTTCCTCCTCCTCTCCCCCCAAATCCTACTCCCTTGGAGCACTGATGATCTTACTAAGTTGGGTCATGAAATGTCTGCAAGAAAACAACCAAGCTCAGAGACCACCAAGGATTCCACAATCCTCCTCCTCCTCCTCATCCCACTCTCTTCTAGCACTGATGATGTTACCTAGTTGGGTCATGAAACGTCTGCAAGAAAACAACCAAGCTCAGAGAGCACCAAGGACCCCACAGTTCTCTTCCTTCCTTGCTTCCTTTCCTTCCTTCCTTCCTTCCTCCTCCTCCTCTCCCCCCAAATCCTACTCCCTTGGAGCATTGATGATCTTACTAAGTTGGGTCATGAAATGTCTGCAAGAAAACAACCAAGCTCAGAGACCACCAAGGATTCCACAGTCCTCCTCCTTATCACACTCTCTTCCAGCACTGATGGTGTTACCTAGTTGGGTCATGAAACGTCTGCAAGAAAACCACCCAGCTCAGAGAGCACCAAGGACCCCACAGTTCCTCCTCCTCCTGTTCCACTCCATACAACCCACTCCCTTCTAACACTGATGGTGTTACCTAGTTGGGTAATGAAACGTCTGCAAGAAAACAACCAAGCTCAGAGAGCACCAAGAACCCCACAGACATCCTCCTCCTCCTCCTCCTCTTCCTCCCCCTCCCTGTCCACCCAAACCTCATCCCCTTTTAGCACTGGTGGTGTTACCTAGTTGGGTCATGAAACGTCTGCAAGAAAACCACCCAGCTCAGAGAGCACCAAGGACCCCCTCCGTCAGAGATCCGGAGACCTCAGGCGTGCCCCCCAACACCATCCCTTGTGCTTTTCTCCTCAGCAGAGACCACTGGAGGCCCAAGGCGGGGAGGAAGAGGGCGGGGGAAAGGAGAGGCGTCTTCCTTCACCTACCCCCTCGGTTGAGGTAGAGGCCGAACTCGTTTTTCTCCCCTTTGATCGCTTTGTTGAGCAGCAGCACCGCCTCTTCGTAGCAGCCCTTGAGGTAACAGTGGACGGCAAAGTCGTTGTAGCTCAGGAGCACCTGCTTCTCAGCCTCGCGACGCACCTCGCTGGCCTCGTCGGCCCGGCACAGCGCGACGGCCCTCAGGTAGTCGTCAATGGCGGCGCTGAAGTCCTTCAGCCTGCGCAGGAGGGTGCCTCTTCCAGGAGTTGAGGAGGAAAGCAAACCAACAGAGGCAGAATCCAGGGACTTAGCAATGTACATATGTAAGTATGTGTGTGTACATCTATCTATCTATCTATCTATCTATCTATCTATCTATCTATCTATCTATCTATCTATCTATCTATCATCTATCATCTATCTATCTATCATTTATTAATCTATTATCTATCTATCCTCTATAAATCTCTCTCTCTCTCTCTCTCTCTCTCTCTCTCTCTCTCTCTCTCTCTATCTATCATCTATATCATCTATCATTTATTAATCTATTATCTATCTATCCTCTATTAATCTCTCTCTCTCTATCTCTCTATCTATCATCTATCTATATCATCTATCTATCATTTATTAATCTATTATCTATCTATCCTCTATTAATATCTCTCTCTCTCTCTCTCTCTCTCTCTCTCTCTCTCTCTCTATCATCTCTCTCTATCATCTATCTATCATTTATTAATCTATTATCTATCTATCCTCTACAAATCTCTCTCTCTCTCTCTATCTATCATCTATATCATCTATCTATCATTTATTAATCTATTATCTATCTATCCTCTATTAATCTCTCTCTCTCTCTCTCTCTCTCTCTCTCTATCATCTCTCTCTATCATCTATCTATCATTTATTAATCTATTATCTATCTATCCTCTATTAATCTATCTCTCTATCTCTCTATCTCTCTATCTCTCATCTATCTATATCATCTATCTATCATTTATTAATCTATTATCTATCTATCCTCTATTAATCTCTCTCTCTCTCTCTCTCTCTCTCTCTCTCTCTCTCTCTATCTCTCTATCATCTCTCTCTATCATCTATCTATCATTTATTAATCTATTATCTATCTATCATCTATTAATCTATCTATCTATTATAGATTCTATCATCTATTATCTCTATCTATCTAAAACTATTAATCTATCATCTATTATCTATATCTATATCTACCATCTATTAATCTATTATCTATCATGGTGTTGATTATCATCTTTAAAGCCCTACATGGCTTAGGACCAGGTTATCTCCGGGACCGCACCCTACCTCATACATCCATCCCTATGACCAGTTAGGTCCCACAGAGTCGGCCTCTGTGGGAGCTCCGGCTCTCTGGAACTAACTACCCCCAGAGATCCGAACCATTCCCACCTTGCTGGCCTTCCGGAAAGCCATTAAGACATGGCTCTTCCTGCAGGCGGGGTGATTGAGTGGGTTGCATGTGTGGTTTGTTTATTCTTCTAATTGTTATTTTATTGTTGTTTTTATATTGTATTATAGCTGTTCTTATACATGTTGTACACCGCCCTGAGTCCCTAGGGAGTAGGGCAGCATATAAGAATTGCCTAAATAAATAAATAAATAAATAAATCATCTATCTATTATCTCTATCATCTATCTATCTATCTATCTATCTATCTATCTATCTATCTATCTATCTATCTATCTATCTATCTATCTCCTCTCTCTCTCTCTCTCTCTCTATCTCCTATCTATCTATCTATCTATCTATCTATCTATCTATCTATCTATCTATCTATCATCTATCCATCCATCCATCCATCCATCCATCCATCCATCCATCCATCCATCCATCCATCCATCCATCCATCTACTGTATCTATCTATTAGCTATCTATCTATCTATCTATCTATCTATCTATCTATCTATCTATCTATCTATCTATCTATCTATCTATATCTATCTATCTATCTATCTATCTATCTATCTATCTATCTATCTATCTATCTATCTATCTATCTATCTATCTATCTATCTATCTATCTATCTCCTCTCTCTCTCTCTCTCTCTCTCTCCTATCTATCTATCTATCTATCTATCTATCTATCTATCTATCATCTATCCATCCATCCATCCATCCATCCATCCATCCATCCATCCATCCATCCATCCATCCATCTACTGTATCTATCTATTAGCTATCTATCTAGCTATCTATCAATTATCTACCTACCTACCTACCTACCTACCTACGCTTTATTTAAATTAAATTTGTTTATCAGTGATTGCATGATTCTGTAGGTGCCATATGCTAAATAAATAAATAATTTCAGCCCTCCGCACCCCAAGAAAAATCCCAAGCCAAGAAGCCCAACTTTTGGGGTTGAGGACGAGACAGTTCTCCCTGTGCTCCTTCTGAGCTACCAAATGCAGTTCTAATCTGTTCTCCATCCCAACGTTCCTCTCTTTCATCCGTCTCGTTTACACCCTCTTGCCAGATCTGAGGGGGAGGGTCTCCGGCGCAGAAGTCCCAAAACCCCAGCGACCCACACCTGAAGGGGATCGGACTAGAGACCCCCACGGGTACCTGAAGAGGAAATACTTTTCATCCAAGGGGTTGTAGTTGACGGCCCGGTTGATCTTCAGCAAGGCACCTTTGAGGTTTCCCTTGATGGCCAAGGTCACCGCGCAATCTTTAGACCTCTCTGCCTCCTTGGTCATCTTCTTCAAGAGGAGACAGGCTTCCACGTGGCCGGGATCTAACGCAAGGGCCTCTTGGATGTTGCAAAAACAGCAGCTTGCCTTTGGAAAGGGGGGCAAAGCAGACGCTGCCGTTCTTAAGCGAATCACGCGGTGGGTGGTTAAACGAATTACTGTTGTAAAATGCACACCGGTGGCCAAACACCTGACTTTGGCTAATAAAGGGGAATCTTTGTAGCTCAAGGTTGACAGGAGGGAGTCCCGGGTGCTCTCTGAGCTTGGTGGTTTTCTTGCAGACGTTTCATGACCCAGCATTATCCGTGTAAGCAGCACTAGCATTGATGATGTCACCTAGTTGGGTAATGAAACGTCTGCAAGAAAACTGCCAAACTCAGAGAGCACCAAGGACCCTATAGTCCCGTCCCTCCTCCTGCTTCTCCTACACTCTGCAACCTCTCCCGTCTACCGGTAGCACTGATGATGTCACCTAGTTGGGTAATGAAACGTCTGCAAGAAAACAACCAAGCTCAGAGAGCACCAAGGACCCCACAGTCCTCCTCCTCCTCCCATCTCACTCCCTCTGGCACTGATGACGTTACTTAGTTGGGTAATGAAACATCTGCAAGAAAACCACCAAGCTCAGAGAGCACCAAGGACCCCACAGTCATTGTCCTCCTCCTCCTATCTCCTCCTCCTCCTATCTCCTCCCTTCTAGCACTGATGATGTTACCTATTTGGGTAATGAAACGTCTTGAAGAAAACCAAGCTCAGAGATCACCAAGGACCCCACAATCATTGTCCTCCTCCTCCTATCTCCTCCTCCTCCTATCTCCTCCCTTCTAGCACTGATGATGTTACCTAGTTGGGTAATGAAACATCTGCAAGAAAACCACCAAGCTCAGAGAGCACCAAGGACCCCACAGTCATTGTCCTCCTCCTCCTCCTATCCCCTTCCTTCTAGCACTGATGATGTCACCACAGGACCCCACAGTCCTCCTCCTCCCAATCTCACTCCCTCTAGCACTGATGACATTACTTAGTTGGGTAATGAAACGTCTGCAAGAAAACCACCAAGCTCTGAGAATACCAAGGACCCCACAATTCTCCTCTTCCTCCCTGCAAACCAAAGTCCCTTCTAAGCACTGATGATGTTACCTAGTTCGGGTAATGAAATGTCTTCAAGAATACCATCAAGCTCAGAAGACCGGTTGTGGGTCACTTTTTTTAAGGCAATTTCGAATCGTCGCGGTACGCGAAGGGTCGTAAGTTCAAGGACGAACTGGGGGTAACTAATGGGCGGGTGAGAGAACGATTCCCAAAGAATAACCAGGTCGTTTTTTTCACCTTCCCAAAGTACTCGAAGAGACGAGCCCTCAGGACGAAGAGATCGGGGTTGTCCTTCTGGAGTTCCACCTCCTCGTTGACCATCTGAAGGCAATCGTTGAATCGGGTCATCGCAGCCAGGCAGGCGATGCTGGCGGGTGAAAAAAAAGAGGGGACTTTAAGGTTTGACTTACATTTGGAAAATAATTGCTGAGGAGTCTCTGGCTCGAAGGATGAAACAAAAACACCAGGAATTGACCCACAAAGGACAGGACGGGAATCCAGAGAGAGCTGCACAAGAGGGGCCAAGATTTCCCGTATTTTTCGGAGTATAAGACGCACCTTTTTACCCCCCAAAAAGAGGGTGAAAACTTGGGTGCGTCTCATACACCAAATGCAGCCCCACCCACCCATCCACCCCCACCCTTTGGCCTCTGTCTTCCAGCAATTTACCTGTTTGCAGCAAAGAGGGAACAGCCTGTAAAGCCAGGCAAGTCAGTAGCAGCTTCCCGACGTACAGCTGATTTGCCACGTGGGAAAATGAAAGTGAAACTAGCTTGCAAAGAGGCAAATAGCTGGGAGAGACACGCAGATTTTTATTTTCTGCTGAACTGGATGGAAGGGGGTAAGTGAATAACTATAAATGTCTGTAGAATGTTCAAATTATTAGACTTATTTTTTAAAGACTGTTTTATTATTGTTCTAGAGCCAGGGGTCTCCAACTTTGGCAATTTAAAGACTTGTGGACTTCAACTCCCAGAATTCCACAGCCAGCTTTGTTAGCTTTGCTGGCTGTGGGATTCTGGGAGTTGAAGTCCACAAGTCTTAAAGTTGCCAAGGTTGGAGATCCCTGTAAATCTAGACAACTTAACAAAATAAAGAAGCTTTTTAAAATAAATGCTTGCTCTGAAGAGGCCCAGTGCTATTGTATCTTCTTTTAAATAATAGAGAGTAATGTATACTTCCAGACATTTTAATTAATTTTAACAGCTCTGTACAAGTATAGTCTGAAATGTAAGTGTCCTGTTTAGTATTAGATTTTAGTTACCTTGGAGTAGACCTATTTAAATAATCAGGAGGAGTTAGTGTGACTACATTTAAGAAAACTTTCTGGCATAATGTACATTTCTCCAATTTTTTGCTATTTCTATGGGTCAAGCACACATGCACAGAAATACACAGCAAACAGTGTATATCATCTGTGCTGTTTGCTGTTTGCTGTTTGCTGTTTGGGAAATTGCTTGGAGGCAGAGGCCTTTTTTCCTTGTTTTCCTCCCCCAAAACTAAGGTGCGTCTTATACTTCGGTGCGTCTTATACTCCAAAAAATACGGTATTTATTTTGTTTGTCAAACATGTACAAGATAGCAGGTATAGGTATAAACATAAACATATGGGGGCTACCCTTGAAGAACGTTCGGAGACTGCAGCTAGTGCAGAATGCGGCGGCGTGTGCGGTGATGGGTGTCCCTAGATACACCCATGTGACACCCATCCTTCGCGAACTGCACTGGCTGCCTATAGGTCTCCGAGCGCAATTCAAGGTGTTGGTGACTACCTTTAAAGCCCTACATGGCTTAGGACCAGTTTACCTCCGAGACCACCTTCTCCAACATACCTTACGTACATACGTAGCTTACGTTACATACGTAGCTTAGAACTACGTCGCCTTCGGCACGACCTAAGCATAGCTCATAAAATTATCGGCTACAACGTCCTTCCTGTCAACGACTACTTCAGCTTCAACCACAACAATACACGAGCACCACAACAGATACAAACTCAAAGTGAACCGCTCCAAACTTGACTGTAGAAAATACGACTTTAGCAACAAGAGTGGTAAATGCCTGGAACTCACTACCTGACTCTGTGGTTTCGTCACCAAACCCCCAAAACTTTACCCTTAGACTGTCCACTGTTGACCTCACCCGATTCCTAAGAGGTCAGTAAGGGGTGTGCATAAGCGCACCAGTGTGCCTACCGTCCCTGTCCTAATGTTCCCTCTTATCAGTACTCATTTTATGTATATAAACAATGTTTTATCTATGTATATTACCAACACATACTTGACAAAATAAATAAATAAAAATAAATAAATAAAATAAATAAATACCTCCCTAAGACCGATTAGAGCCCACAGAGTTGGTCTGCTGGTGGTCCCGTCAGCCAAACAATGTCGGCTGGCGGGCCCACGAACGAGGGCCTTCTCTGTGGCAGCACCAGCTCTCTGGAATACACTACCCCCCGAGATCCGCATTATTCCCACCCTGCCAGCCTTCAGAAAAGCACTAAAAACATGGCTTTGTCGACAGGCCTGGGGCCAATGATTTTAATACAACACCAATCACTCTTGGCCCCATGAATGATTTATTGTATGGGTTTTTAATTGTGGTTTTTAATGTTTTTAAAATATTTTAATGTCTATTGTTTTTAATGCTTTTTATATTGTTGTTGCATGTGAATTTTTACTGTTGTGAGCCGCCCAGAGTCTCTGTGGAGTGGGCGGCATTCAAATGCGACTAATAAATAATAATAAATATATAAGCAAAGTAAGTACAGATAAATGAGGACAATAGGACAGTAAGACAGGGACGGTAGGCACGCTGGTGCGCTTATGTACGCCCCTTACAGACCTCTTAGGAATGAGTGAGGTCGACTGTAGACGGTCTAAGGTTAAAGTTTTGGGGGGTTGGGGAAGAAACTATATATGTATTATATATAAGATGTAGAACAAAGATGGCGGCCTCCCTCAAACAGTCAAGGTGCTTCTCACATCGGTTGTGCTTTGACGAAAGGGCATTTTAGAATTGTCGTTCTTTTTCAAAATAATCTTTTCAAAATAGGATGATTAATCGCCTGGTTGATCATCTTACTTAGGGGTCGGCTAGACAGGGGACCTCAGTAGGGGGAAGACCTGTTAAGGAGTTATTGTGCTGTTAAGCACATACACAGCGAAAT